>CAJUYG010000672.1:38413-147603 GCA_910591675.1 Galerucella calmariensis | reverse complement strand
ATAGAAAAGAGAAGATCAGAAAACCAAAATATATATTTGGCATTCATTGACCTTTTTTTTTTTTTTTTCGGGCCGAGATGGGAAACTCATGTTCGACTGGGTCCTTAACCAGTACCCAGACAGTGTTGGACTCATCCCCACGGAGATGCCTACCAACCAAACCCACCTCAAACTCGCCGTTACTCCCGCCTTGGAATCACTACCCTAGCATACTTCAAGACGGGCGGCGGTCCCTCACACACTCTCCCTCATCTTCCTCCCTCTTTCACTCCCACCTCTCTCATTCCATAGCGAGTCTTTCTCTTTCCCTTATCATGCTCTCTACTACGCCACTTATCTCCATCCATTCCTCCTCGCCCTTCAACATAATCTCCACCATATTTTCCCAATACACCGCCTCTCCCAGTTTATTCTCTAACTTCTTCAAAACTTCCTCATTCTTCCAGCATCTAAACACATGCCCCACATCATCCTCCACTTCACATCTCTCGCACACTCCAGTTTCTCTTTTCCCAATCTTGTGGAGGTAACCCACTCTTGACCCATGCCCTGTGAGCACCTGCGTCAAGAAGTAGTTCACTTCTCCAAATTTCCGGTCCACCCAATTTCTCCTGCTCCCAATCGCTCCTTTTAGCGCGCCCTCATACTCATCCCACCTTCTCTCCATTTCCTCATCCATCCAATCCTGTACTTCCTCTCTGCTCGCTCCCCTCCAGCGTTTCTGTCTGGCTCTAGCCATCAGATCCAATGGATAGGACCGTGACAGCACTGCTGCTGCCAGTCCACCCACTGTCCTGTACGCCTGCACCACCCTCAAAAGTATTCCTCTCTGCACCCGCAGGAGTGGTCTAACCCTCGCATTCACCCCTGTTTTCTCACCCCACACTTCAGCGCCATACAGCATACTCTGCTCTACCGTCCTACCAATTATCCTCCTCTTCCATTCTCCCGGTCCTTTCACATTACCCATCAATCTTCCTAGCCACGCTGCCCTTACTTTTGCCTTCTCTGCAGCCTTCAACATATGGGTTTTGAAGGATAATTGGCTATCCAACCACACCCCCAGATACTTCACCGCTTCCTCCATCCGAATTTTCTTTCCCTTCACCATCACCTCCACCTCCCTTGCCTTGCTCCGCCCCTTCACCAATAGTCCCACAGTCTTATCCTCAGCTACTTCCAGTCCACACCGCTCTATCTTCTCCACAATCTTCCTACACATCCTCTCCGCCTTTCTTTCTATATCCACCTCTCCCTTTGCCGTACATACCAGACAGACATCGTCCGCATACACCGTAATCTCACATCCCTCTTCACATGCTATCCCACAAACTTCATCAAACACACACTTCCAAAGCGTCGGTCCCAGAACCGAGCCCTGGGGCACTCCAACCTCCGTCCCATACCTTCTTCCTCTAGTGTCCACTATCGCACGCCCCGTCAGGTAGTCCTCTACTAGATTAACTAGCCCCTCCCCTACTCCAAGCTTTGTCAACGCGCTCAACACCGCCCGTTTACTGACACTGTTGAACGCGTTTCCCACGTCGAAGAACACAAGCAGGGCCAATTTCTTATTCCTACCATTACCCTGCCTAGCCCTTTGCACCAAGTCCACCACCCTGCCCAGCGCTGAGATGCATGACTTCCCTTCTACAAACCCATGTTGGTTTTCCCTCAAACCCCCATTCCTATCAACTTCCTCCTCAATCCTAACCTTCATTATCCCCTCCATCAATTTACCCAATCCACACAGCAGGCTAATAGGCCTGTAGTCTCCCGCCCGTTTTCCATCCCTACCCGTCTTCTTCACAAGGATCACCCTGGCCACCTTCCACCTTTCCGGAAACTCTTCCTCCCTCAATATCCTGTTAAACAGTCCAAAAAAGTATTCCCCATTGTCATCCAACAGCCTCTTCACCATATCACCTCTCATGCCATCTATCCCTGGGGCTTTCCTTACCTTAATATTTCTCCCCCCCTCCTCTATTTCCCACTTCTCTACCGACCTTATTCCTCTCATTTTCCCTATCTCGCTAGTATTCTGGGCTTCCCGAATTCTGCCCTCCCCACCTCCTTCTACCCCTGTAAACAATTTCTCTATAATCTCTTTCTCCCAATCTTCCTCTAGTACCACGTTCCTGTTTCCACCCATTCTTTTCACCGCTATCTCATACGCCTTCCCCCATGGGTTGTTTTCCAACTCCCCCAGTAAATCTTCCCATTTTCTTCTTTTTTCCCTCTCCACCCTGCGCTCCAGTTCCTTCTTTTTCTCCTTATATCCCACTCTTCCCTCCATCCCTACTTTCCCCCTCAACATTCGTCTTCGTTCCTTCTTACACTCCCGCCACAGACTCTCTATTTCCTCGTTCCACCAGTAATTAGCCCTCCACTTGCGCCTATTACCCCTTTTCCCTTCTCTCCTGCAGCCCTGTATCACATCATACAGTTTCTCTACATCATGCCCAAGTCCCCTACCTATCTCCTCCCTTAATTTCTTCCTCACTCTTTCTGCCTCGGCCTTCGTCCACTTCCATCCCCACTCTTCCAACAATTCCTTTCTCCCTCCTCTTATATTCGTCTCCACATACCTATGTAAACTCAAGCTTTCCTCATCCTCCAGCACCCTCCAACTACTCACTCTTTCCCCCAGCCATTCATCACACGCTGTTATGTCAATAAATGATGAACCCCCGTCACCCCTCACGAAGGTGGGCAACAGTCCATCATTCAGCACCGCCAATCCGTTGGATGTCAATAGTTCCTCCAGGATCTCTCCTCTCCTGTCCGTTTTTCTCCCTCCCCAGGAAGTATTCTTGGCATTGAAGTCACCTGTCACCATTCTTCTTACAACTCTCCTTTTCCCTTTAGACACCCTAAGATCTTCCTCCAGTCCTGTCATACTCCTCTCATATTCTTCTAGGCTGACATTTGGACTTATATACACACTGTACACCACCATGTCTCCAATTCGCACTACCACCCAACCGTTACCCTTCCTCACTTCATCCGCCCTCATTCCATCTCCCACCACTCTTATTCCTGCCTCTCCTGTATCATCCATTATCCAACCTTGCTTTCCCACATATCTAGCGTTCACCTCAGATCCACACACCACATCCACTTCCCTTCTACCAATTACCTCATCTAGAATATCATGTGCTACTCTGCATTTTCCTAAATTTATTTGTAGCACCCTCCATCCCTTCTCCACATTTTCTCTTCCCGAGGTCTGTTCGCCCCTTCCTCCTATTTGACCGGACTCATCCCCTCTAAGGGGTCCAGAGGGTCCCTCCCATTTTTTCCATCTTCGTTTCCATTACCTTCATTAACTACCTTCCTCCCCCTACTACACTCTGTTTCCCCTGGCTTGTGTCCCCTTTCCCCACATACCCTACAAAGGAAGGCTTGCCGACAGTCTTTGGCCATGTGTCCCACGCTTTTACATAGCCAGCATTCCCTTGTCTTCTCCACTCTCCTTGCCTTACATCTCGCTACTTGATGGCCCTTCATTCCACAACCAAAACATCTGCCCTCCTCTCTCCCCTCTATTATATTCACCCTATTCAAGTCCAGCCTAATTTCCCTTTTTCCTAGTAAGGCTACCGCCTTCTCGCATTCCACCCTCACCACCGCCATTTTCATTCCGTTCCTCTCCCTCACCACTTTCAACACCCTCGTCCCTTCCCCAATCAATTCCTCTATTTTCTTACTCACCATTCCATCTTCCATCCATGGGTCTATCCCTACCATCTTAATGATTTTTGTTTCCCTCCCCGCCTCCACTGCCCTAGCTCCTGTCACCTTTTCCACCTCCTTCAGAATTCCCCTCACCTCAACCCCCTTCTTTGCTTCTATAACCACCTCCCTGTTCCTTGAGACTCTGAGTCTATCCACCCACTTTCCTTCCATCTCCGTCAGACCCTTCTTAATCTTATCTATCCCCTCCTGGTTGACTTCTCCAAGATCCTTCAGGATTACCGCCTCATTCCTGACCTCCTTTTCCCTATCTATATAAATAGTCACCTCAGTCCCATCAGCTCTAACCCACGCGACCATCTTCTTCAGCACCTCCACCTCCACATGCTCAAGCCTGTGTAGCCCAACTCTAACCCCGCTCTCCACTTCCCCAAACAGTCGGCTCATCAAATTAAAAACCTTCCTCTCATCCCTACAATCTCCCTCCATCCGACAGATCAACACCTCCGCGTTGACCCTGGTCCCTTTTCTCTCCGTAGTGCGAACCTCCTTAACCCACTCCATTTCCTCTCCTTTTCCTGCCAGCATCGGATACCTCTCCCTAAACATCTTCTGTATCCCCTTCTCCATTCCACTGTCCTCCTTAGTCACCCACACCACTTTTATCTTTTCCTCCCCTAAAATGGGATTTCCTACTTTCACCTCTATTCCCTCCCGTTTTTTATCCTCCCAGTCCCTATTTCTAATCTCATTCCATCCATCCCAGTCTCTTTTCCCGGTCTCCCATCGTGTTTGCCTTCTCTCCATCCTATCTTCCTCTCTTCTCAACTCCTCCAATTCCCTGACTCGCCCCTCCGCCGCCGACTTTTGCTCTTCCAGCCTTTTCACCCTCTTCTCCAGTCGCTTTACCATCCTTCAATCTCTCTACACTCTCCCTCCCTTCCTCCTTCGCACTCTCCACTTCCTGCCGTCCTTTCTCCTTCTGTTTCCTCTTCTGCTCCTTATCTTCCAGAGGCGATACCTCCTTCCTCTTCACCCCTGTATCGCTCCACTCACTAGTCTCTCCCGCCTTATCAGGTGTTCGTTTCACCATCCTCGATTTTCCGAAAATATTCTCTTCCTCCACTGCTTTCTGTTCCATTTTTTTCACATACTCCATAATACATCCCACGAGTAGCTAGGGAATTGAATGTCCACCACCACAGAGCCCCGCTTGTGGTGGTAAGGCTGGATACTCCGGGAGGTCACCAGGTATCCCGAAGGCACCGTTCCTGACTGACTTTCGCGTAGCCATTCATCTATTGTCACGGTAGCTAACAACGTAGATTACGGATTGTTTTATCGAGGTTTACTCCTCTAGGCTTTTGCCACGGTTGCCTCCGGACGCAGTGGCTGCCGCTGCCTACAATCACACAACATAGCTGCCTCCCCTATGCTGCTGGTTTTTTATCGAGGTTTACTACTCTATTCCCTTTGATCCGCGAGCAACTATTCGGGTTCCCATACTGGAGCCTTATTTATTGCTTATCCCGAGGGTTGTCGGTCATGAAGGCCCTTACAACTCGAAGAGCACGAGTCCCCTGACCACCAACTCCCTCTGGAGACACCCTATCAGCCATTGGGACGCGCCGTGTCGGGTAGGACAACCCCTCTACGGAGACTTGTATGAGAGATTAGGGGTGAATCACTTCCAGCCTCCCTCATCCAACCCTCCGAAGCACGGGGCATTCATTGACCTAGAAAAAGCCTTCGACAAGGTACCAAAAACAGAGTTATGGGAGAGTCTGAAAAATATAAATATCGATGGAAAAATCATAAATATGATTAAAAACATATATAGAAATAATAGAAATTATGTCATCAAGAACAACATGAAATCAGAAGGTTTCAAAACAAAAGAGGGTCTGAGACAAGGCGGATCATTGAGCCCAATGCTTTTTAACATTTTCAGGGTATGTATATATCGGATGATATTACTGTAGGTCCCAAAGAGATCACCCAATTTTCAAATAAACCTAGTAGTTAATTCCTGAGTTACAGTCTGTGAAAAAAATCTTGGGATACACACATATATAAAATCGATTTGGCGTTTTAACTATAATTCATAAGATGATAAGCCACCTAAAAATTAAATTAAGGCTAAACACAGTCAAAAAATACTAATAAATGAATGTAATAAAACGTTAAGCAGTACGTTCATCTTAAAACAATCAGAAATAGAATTACAGAAAAAATTGTTATTAAATGGGAAGATACGTTTCTTCAAAAACAGTCAAAAATAGGAATAAATAAATTTAATAAAACATTAAACAGTACGATTCTCTCAAAACAATCAAAAATAGAATTACAAAAAAAAATTGTTATCAAATATGTATAGGTAGATACGTTTTTTCAAAAACAGTCAAAAATTCAAAAATAAAACAGGAATGAATTACTCAGATTCAGAAGAACAGTACCTAAATGCTCTCATCATCACTCTCATTTTCGTCCAAAGAAATAATTAACGGTTTCACAGTAAACAATCAAGTTTCCACATTTTTTCTTCTACTTTTAAAACATGTTGTTGGTACACATTTATGCCAATTATCTGGAGTTATTTTTTCAACTGATTCTTGAAAAAGCTCCTCTGCATACTTTAATTTATAGGTGGTATTATTCCTTGCTACATACCCTTTCATTTGAGCCACTATTAATTTTTTTGGATTAACTTCGCAATGGTAAGGCGGTAGTCTTAATATTGTTATGTTCCGTTTTCCAGCCATATCATCGATGACTTTTTCATTGCATTTTTCTTTTTGGTATTTACCATATCTGCAAAAACAGATCACGCATAATGAACAATTTCTCTATCAGGTTAAAATATAACATATATTCTTAACTGCTGTCTATTTTTAATTTAAATGTTGGAAAAACACCCACGCCAATGGGTTTTTCATCGTTTCTTTACTCTATTTTCTTTATGAATACACGGGAAAATATAATAATTAACTTACCAGCCATACTAAAAAAATTATATTAAATAGAAATATGACTTGTTGCCTTATCAGTGGTAATTAGAGGATTAAAAGAGTTTCAATCGAAAGCAATAGTATATTAAAGTAAAAGTGGATATTAAGGTTTTTAAAACACGCGCGAAATAGTGTTTTAGAGACCAGTTATCCACAAATACTTTATGCTATTTTTGTCTATTGGTGCACTTTGGAATTATAAATACTGGTATCTATTACTACTACAATAACAAGAAATGGAAATAAGAATTAATATGTAAAATGGTTGAATTCGTGATGCTACATCAGTACACCTACCTTGCGTTGTCATGGAAATGAGAAAAACTAATTTGCATTTTGATAAAAATTCAACCCGTTCAACCTTATTGAGTTCTAAGAATGTTTTAATAGTATTAATTAAAATACCATTTTCTCCGATTTAAAAAATCGAAATATTAATATCTCAAACAATACCAACTGTACTTTCCATTTTCATTCATAAAAGTGAAATTTTTAAATATTGTTCCAATAAACGTTCTGACGTTACAAAGTACCCTGTCAAATCAATAAAAAAAAATTTGTCATTTAGACGGCCTTAGACTTAAACTTCGTTTCTCGAGTTGTTGATAACTGGTAACTTTAAAAAACGCGCCTTTTTGAAAATTCGATTTAAAAACGTTGAGGCATGCTTTAAATAGGTAAAATGATTCACCAATAAAAAAAATATTTTAAAACATAAATAGAAGGGGAATTCGATAGAAGTTAATGCTTTATTTTGGAATTTTAAACGAAAATGCTAAACATCGCTTACAATATATAATAAGTCAATCACAAGATAGGTCACTGTTTGGTCTAGCCAAAATATCATCAAGTAGGCATCACATCAAATGTAACTCCTGTCAAAATGACAATGAAATTTTACTTATCGAAATAATCATCAAAATAATTAAGAATCTTTATATATATTTTTCCATTTAATTATTTAGAAACAGTTAGTTTCATTTAAAAAATGAATTTACCTTCTGAAATATTTTGTGGTAATTAACATAGTATGGTGGGCCCTGATCTTCCTAATTTATTCACAAGCTATTACGAAACATTATATTCTGCAAAACAATGTAATATAATCTCTGCAATATCTCGTAATAATATTGGTATCAGGAATTTCTCAATTTCAATATCTAGTATCTATGTATGAAGTAATTTGTAATCTGAGAAATTTTAAAGGATGATATTCCCCCGATTGCTCTAAAAAGCTGCTGTTTCATTTCTGCTAGACCACTGTATATAATTTTTAATGAGTCACTGAAATCAGGAGCCTTTCCCAATTTTAACACCAGTTTTTAAATCTGGAAATAGAGCGATTTTATGTAATTATAGGTCAGTATGTAATCTCATTTGCATTCCAAATCTGTTTGAGTGTATTATCATTATCACCAAATACTTGACTTTATTATTCAAAGAAACGATTATTGACGAAAAATTTGGCTTTCAGAAGGGTTAGTCCACTGAGTTGAATCTTCTCTCTGCTGTAAATTTTTTGTCAGGGGTCTTGGATAAATCTGGGAACGTATTTGCAATTTACACAGATTTGTTTAATGCGTTTGATAAAGTGAATCATTTCGATCTTCTGGGCATATGAAGTTATTTGAATATTACCCTTCTCGATATTTGAGGTTTTGCACTTGTCTAACCCAAATCCCATCGGTATATCACTAGAGAATTTTTTAGTGATTTCAAGTAAAGGTTGAATTTGACCCTGGAAGATCCCCCTACGGATAGAAATTTCATCAGTTTCTAGGTATTGACCATTTGTTTTTAAATGAAGGTTCGATCACCAGTGCTTTATCGATGATTCAAGAGAAGTAACAAGAGCTGGATGTACTTTGCAAATTTACAAAACTTTAAGAAGCCAGGAATGTGGAGCTCCATTAAAATATTTCCTTTAATCTACGAAAGCCGTGTAGATTTGTTCTTTTGGACTTGCTTTAGTAGGTATTACCATTGACTAAAAAGTATTACTGAATCAATGATGAGTTGTTCTTTGCAGTGTATTTTATTTGCAAGTACTCGAAATTGCAGCCTTCTGGAGATCGACGGGTACAGCAGCATCCACTAGAATAACCAAGTTAGTTTTTTTATTCACAACTACAATATCATGCCGGTTATTCGTCACCCGTCTATCGGTGATAATTAACCTATCGTAGTATAGTCTAAAATCAGCATTCTCTAGAACCAAATGCGGATGGTACTTGTAGGTGTAGTTGTTACCCAATCCAAATTTGCTGGCCAACTTCTGATGGATGTTGTCGCAAAGTTGATTGTACCTGCATGGGTAATCAATGTTAGCTATGGCTGAACATTCTGACGTAATGTGTTGTATTGTCTCTGTTGTTTGTTTGTTGACACCTGCTACACCTGTCCGACACGATGTTTGGATCTTTTATGACAAATTTCTTATAAGTGTTGGTATTAATTACTTGACCTTGAATTGCCATAATAAATCCTTCCGTTTTTGGAAATAATGTCCCATCAGAGACACTTATTTGATGCTTATCATTATTATTATCACTATTATTGGAACTTTAGTTCCTTACGCCAGGTTATGTTTGAGCGACCAGGGGTCGCGACGCAAATGATCTGACCGTTACGCGTTACGTTACGCTACGTTATGTTACGTTGCTTCGTTATGTGCCTTGCTTGCGTGCTTGTGCTCTCTCCTTAGTCTCTCTCTCGTTTACGAAGCAGCAATTCATATGCTCCGGCCGGGATTCGAACCCGGGCCGCCCGAGCATTCTACCACTGAACCACCGACGCTATATTAAAATTCTATGCAAAGCTGGTATTAGCAGTGCTGGTGATCTACTATCTTGAATTTGTTCGGATAAATTTTTACTATTATTTCCATAATTTTTTTGCGCGATTGATCTTTTTTGTTCATTTCGAAGAAATTTAAATTATTTTATTTGGAATTTATTTCAATACGATCGCGTAAAAAATGGTATAAGCATCTCGAACGTTAAGGGTAATTACAACGTTTGTATGTAGATTCCTCTCGTAAAATTGGACAAAATGATCTGAGGATTAAGGGGTCTAGCACATTTACTTTTCGAAATACAGGGTGTTTAAATTTTTAAAACTTGAATGTTTTAATTCGATAACTTTAAAATGGATGGATGAATTGATTTGACATTTGGCAGGTTGTTTTTAAATGTAAAAGGGCATATTTTGAAAGAATTAGTAGTTTGCGAGGGGTAAACCGCAAGTGGAAGTAGGTGTACACCGCAGTGGAAGTATGTGGAAGTTTGGTGGATGTATGTGGAAGTTTAATACAGAAATTTGACGAAGTGCGGTGAAAATAACAAATTTAAAATTATTTAAAAGGTCATTATACAGGGTGTTAATGAATAGGAGGAAGTAGAAAATGCGAAAATTGGCGTGAAATGGGTCGTTGGAGCTTTAGTTTTTGAGATACAGTTAAAGTTACCCATACAACAGGTGAAATACCATAAAAGCCAATGCTGTAGAGTGTTTTGAGAAATTATGTGCACGTTATGTTGCATGGGTTCTTAAATTGTCAACTAACTTGAAAACAGTGTGTGGAAGCTTTGTGGAAGTTTCGTGGAAGTTTTTTCAAATGTGGAAGTAGGTGTACAAGATTTTTGCCGGTGGTTTACCCCTCGGTAGTTTGTGCAACTAGTGTGGATATGATGGCCATATCGCACGAGGACGAAGTTTGAGAACGACGCCGTAGGCGGAGTGCTCAATCGTTCAAGTGCGATATGGACAAACCACACGAGTCGAGCAGCATATTTTTTCTACGACCCACTTAAGAAAAAATCTAGAAAATAAAAATTTCTATAAATTGTAGTATAACTTCAAATTAAAAATTCAACAATTCAATTTTATGTTTCCACTAATTTTTTTGTGGTAAACGTACAGTTCTTGAATGTCCAATTTGTATAATACTACGAATTCCCTTTTTAAATATACGATGCTGTTATAAGTAGATGTTGCCAGTCGGACCCCTCATGAAGGGTACCGTACCATTATCTATAATAATGAATATTCTGCTAAATATTTCAAACGTCTACCTGTTGTCGTTATTAATATCAAGCAGAATAATTATTTAAAAATAAAATTAACAATAAAAAAAAACATCTTCACGGGGAATCGAACCCGGATCTACCGCGTGAGAGTCTGGTTTGATTACTACTCGGCCACCGAAGCATATGCAAATGATTTATCTATAATGTCAAATATATTACATAGCTTTTGCCTAAAAGGAACTAAAGTTCCTATCGTGTGTCCCGCGACACGTTCTACCTCTTTTTTATTATTACTATAACATAATGTTTTTTGCGAAGATTTGAGAAACTGCTTTAAATACAGTGGGCTGAGATTGACAAGACTCGTAGAGAGGACCGACAGCCAAATAATTCCAAGGACGCCTCTCCAGTGGACATGTACATTTCTGACATGGACTACAAAATTGCTGGAACAACAATTTCAGCCCAAAGCTGTTTATTTTTGATGAATTTTGTTTCCTTCATGAGTGAGAAACTGCTGATGGAATCAATAAATTTGGTTATTCTTACTTTTTTTGTAGTTTTTATGGGTCTTATCAACCAGTTATTTATGTATTATTGAATTTTTTTATTCATGTACCACCTAATAATCATTGAAGCTGAGAAAATCTTTATGGGGGCGCAGGATCTCAGTTTTGCCCAGAGTGTCGTTATTTTTAAGACCGGCCCTGGTGTTACGTAAGGCATTATGAAATAAACTTGGTGTTTTTTATTCTGTAACTCACCATAGTTTGGGAAAGTTTCATTTCCTGAAACCTACTATAAGGTAACTATGCTGATCGCCTAGCTCAATGAGTTTTTCCAGGTCATAATGATACTCCTTCCGTTTCTAAAAATATACCCCGTGACCATGGAGACTAGATATGTCTAGTCTCCAGCCCGTGACTTTATTAAAATTAATTTTTTTGAATTTTGTCATTAACTGTATTTTTTGTTACAGGTACCAATTGACGAAGGACAAAAAATCCCCACCCAGGCAGATATACACATATAAAGGTGATCCTTTTAGTTTTTTTAAACTTTTTGAAGGGATCGTCTATTAGACTTTTACTCAAAATGGCTCCAAACCAAAGTCTGAATATAAGATTTTATGTAAATGTCAATATATGGTCAATTAAAGTGAGATGTACCGTAGACAATGATCCAAAATATAAATCAAAACAGAAATTGTCCATAAATAAATTGACATGTCTTTATCTTGAATCCAGGTTGTTTTAACCGCAAGTACATGAAATATGTAGGATAGATCCACAAATAAACAAATTTATGTTAAATTTGCAACTTCTTCATGATACAAAAAATCTATTGGAAATGTAACTCTACTCACGAAAAAGTTTCCGGAGATTTTTCCTAAATATTTTTGGTGCAGTTTTTTTAAACAAGCTATATAATATAGAAGTTCCTCTTCGATATCACGTTTAGTTATTTTCTTGTTCATTCAGAAATTCTAATACTTAAATTTAATTTAATCACATATACTCTCAAGAAAATATTCAATTTAAAAAAAAATTGAAAAGAACTGATGAGAATATATGTTTATCTGTTGTGATATTTTGTTGATACTTATTATAGTTTACATTAGCACTATTAAATATTCGAAACTCCACTTGTCATCAGCTCAACCAAACTGTGATATGTGTCATCCCACATCATTTGAAATACCTAATTATTCGTTAAGTATTCAAAAAAGTAGTCACGATAGATAAAAATAAAAGTTCGACGCGCTGTGGACATTCTAACTCATCTTTCAAAGGTTCCCGATGCAGACCTAACCTAACATTATCGAAGTATATGCTAAAGTATATTGTTAATGAATAAATTGTTAAACTAGGTACAGAAAAAACTTTAAAACCAAAAACCATATAATAGATTACTCGGATCTATATACAGTACGTGGAAGGAGCACAGGTACAATGTTTGCAGTGGTGGCCTTAGAGGTGGGCGGCCGAGGCGACGAGGTTATACCGAAGCAGCTTTAGGATTTTAAACGTAACACCCTGTATATTATTAACTTCTTGGATTCTACATTAAACTACAACGTCACCAAGTAGCAATTTAACGTTTCGGCGACGACTTTAAGAAAGTTGCGCTACCAAACATAAGTTTTCGCAACTCTGTTGTAGACCAATTTGGTCAATAATTTTTGGGTTTTTCGAACGTTTAGTTTTCAACTTTAGGTAGCAGTCGGAAGTTGCCTAAATGTTGCTGAATTTACTTAAAAACGACTGTCACCTGCTCCCGATTGTGCGACGATTAGTTTTCCATGGTATTTATAAAATAGTAAAATCTTCAACCAAATAATTATTGATTGCCAGACATAAAAAAATAAAACACTCGATAAACAATGCATAAAATTAATATTCATTGAAATGGGAAATGAACGGTATATTTGTGAATCATTACTAGAGCACAAATGAGGGATTTCAACCCTCTATTTACGTTTGTTCCATATCAAATTTCAATGGCCGACCACATCTTCAAAGAGAATTCAATTTACATGGCGTAGGTTTATAATGGACGCGAATGCGACTTTGGTATCAGATAACCAAAAAATATACGAAATTTCAACGTTATGGGCTTATTCTGTACAAAAATGTTAGCGGTAACAGCGCTGTAAATTTTCAAGGTCGAGAGATGTTATGTAAAAGCTATTCTGTACGCTTTTGATGTAAGTTACATCGATGTATAATAACATATTTGTTGTAAAAAAAAGGCCGACCAAAACATTCGACGTTAGAGCCATATGCAAAAAAATCCAGAAAATGGAAACGCCATCCATATTTTAAATAAAAATGATAAATAAATAAGCCCACTGATAAAGTATCTAAGTACATACAATATAACGATAACCTAAAAATTCTTCTTTTTGTTCCTTGGCGTCTTGCTTTACAGCATCCGGCCAATAACTCAAAAATTAGGCAAATTCTACTACACGACATAATATAAGTTAAGTTAGCTGCGATGTAATATTGCGCTTTCAATAATATTTTTATATCGGATTTTTAACCGCGCTGTTGAATTTGTTTTAACATGGCGATTTTAACTAGATCGTTGTTAAATTTACAGCTGTTACGGATAGTTGTACAGAATAAGCCCATTAGTCTGTTAAGCAACTAACTTTATACCCGAACGTGACCGAGCTGCTTTCTCTGAACGGGTCCTACACGTTTGGAGCGCACTTGTCTACGCTTCTTGTCGATAAGCAATCAGCCGTCGTTAGCTGTGTTTATTTTCTCTACGTATATTTGTATCACAAAACAGTCTAACCTATAGAAGTGAAAGTATAATAGGATTACCTAGAATGAAAAAATGAGGTGTCAAACCCATCCACCTGAAGCGCTAGTTGCAATTGAGTTGTCGAAATAGGCAGGGCAGCTGAGACCGAAAAACAGACGAAGGGAAGAAGAATTTCAGCGATCGCAGTGGATGGGTTCAGAACTATTTCATAGCGCTGTTTTTTAATAAAAGTTTGTTTGTTTTTCCAATTTTTTGGGAATCAAACCACGATAATGTTTTTTATTTTTTACTTCGACATTATTGTGGTTTGATTCCCAAAGAATAGGAGAAAAAAAAGAATAAGTAATGCCACAAGGAACTTACAGAGGAAGCTTGTTTATTTGAATTACTAATGCCCGATTTCACTAACCATTTCCTAAAGTCAGGTAATACCTAAAACGAATTTAGGAATTCCTAAATGCAACTTACATTTAACCACGCGCCAAGTAATACCTAAGAGTGATAATATCACATATTTCCCATCACTTTTTGATCAATCCTGAAAGGATTGTAGGAAGGGCCCATTTTTGTCCCAATAACAATATATGGTGGTTCAAAATGTCTTTGGCAAACTTTGTATGATTTATAAATCTATTCGGCGCTTGATTCCTTCAGTTTTGGATTGCGAATAAAGGCAACCCATTCATTCAACAACAAAGGGTCATGTTTGGGAAACCTATGTCGTTTTTATGTAATGTCTGTACACCCAAGAACGCAACACTTCACACCAACCATTATAAAGTTATTATAACATTATGAATGATCACACTTGATAACACTTACAGTACCTAATTGAAACACAAATAACAGCAGCAAATGGCAAAAGGAAACAATCTATAAAAGACAATAGTGACAACAACTATATGACAGCTATGATGAGTTTTAAAATATTTTCTTCTTTTCGTGCTAAAGGCCTTAGCTGTCAGGCCTGTTTCGACAACTCAATTGCAACTAGCGCTTCAGGTGGATGGGTTTGAAACCTAATTTTTGTATTCAAGGTCATCCTATATACTTTCACTTCTATAGGTTAGACTGTTTTGTGTATTTGTATTTTCATATAGTTCTGAGAACTCAAGCGCTCCAAACTATCAGTGGTCATCTAGGCTCCTTCTCGACAGGCTTTCTTTTCTGCCTATAATAGGAGCAGTATCTTAGATCCGGTATCATTTTGAGTTCAACGTCCGTTAATATCTTTAAATGAACTTATGAGGTTAGGTTAACGTTATTCAACATCTTCCGATCTTCTTTTATACTCACTTTATGAAGTATTTTCGCAAATAGTATTGTCGCAAAAATAAAAAAGAATGTTATTATCTAAATATTGTGGCGGGAAAACGTTTAACGTAACTCACGTTGTCACTAAAACGTTTTTAAAGCGTTTATCCCGATACTAAAATATTTGCTACTGGTAATCAATTGGGTAAAGGTTGTAACAACGGCGTGTTTTAACTTTAGACATGCATAACGTCTGATGGTTTTGAGAGCGTCGTTGCATAAGTGACCTATTTCGACACGAAGTAGTACGTTAATTATGGGGTATTATGTGGGTACTTGGGTACCTTATATCTACAATATATACTCATCGAGATATTCATATTGAAAATTCTGTGTGAATATCCCCAATATCAAATAAAAAATATCTCGTCGGGTTGATCAGTAGGATGATCAAGGTAATTGGTGACAGATTGAAAACTTATTTTTTGTAATTATACAGGGTTGTTAAGTTCAAGTTCAAAAATGTTAAATATCTTCATTTTTATAAATAAAACAACCACATGTTTATCCTTCTGCCCAGTTCTAAGGCTGAAAATGGGGGCAGTTTATGTACACATCCCTATACCGAGTCTTAAGCGTTTTTGAGATGTTTACATATATTTGAAAATATGAATTCAGTATTAATGACAATTAATTCTATTTAATTATGACGGGTAAAGACCATAGAGATACTACATATAGAGGCAACAAGCCATAGGGCGCTCTGTAAGTGGGAATGACCGTCTGAACTCCAGTAAGAGAGAAAGAGACAAACGATCAAAGGTTTTTCTGTCTTTGTTTGTTTATATGTATATAGCATACCCGCTATTATGGAGGAAGACAGCATAAACCTCTTACTTTCTATCTCTCTCGTATATGCTGACGGGTTCGGAGCTGGCTTGTTGCCTCTATTTGTAGTATCTCTATGGTGAAAACACTGCCTGCTAAAATAAAAGAATAAATAGCACGGCCTACGCCTACGCAATAATTAAGCTGATATATTTAATATTTTTAAATGAATTTTAATATCTAAAAAAGGCTTCAGATTGGGTAGAGGGAGGTTAACATAAATTTTCGGACCTAGATATAAGTGAAAGAATAAAAATATGGTTGTATTATTTAAAAGTTTATTTATTTAAATTAATCTAACTTCTTCAAGTTCACATCAGTTTTGTAAGTTTTGTAACAGCCCTGTATACAAAAAAGAAGTTGATCACCCTACTAATCAACCCGACAAGATGTTTCTTATTTGGTATTGGAAATGTTCACACAGAATTTACAATAGACCTTTTTAACGGAAGACATCTTGTGGTTGCGGCGACCGTTGTCCACCTATAGATTTATATAGGAACTAATAGAAGCTAACTGTAATATTAAATGGAAACTGTAACTTAGGACTTGGACAGCTGAGCCTAAGCTTACAGCAACGGTATATTTCTTCTCTTTTTTTAGGGACTCGTCCAGGGAATAAATACAATTTATACTTTTATTTTTCTGGAAGGAATATAACGTTGCCGTAATCTTAGGTACACCTGTCCAAGCTCCAAGTTACAGTTTCCATTTAATATTACAGTTAGCTTCTATTAGTTCCTATATAAATCTATAGGTGGAGAACGGTCGCCGCAACCACAAGATGTCTTCCGTTAAAAAGGTCTATTTACAATACATTTATAGAATTCGTCAATTTTTTATTCAAAAAATTATTATCACGATAAGTATAAATTTTAAATATAGGGTATTTTACACAAAGGGATATTAAAATTCAATGTAGAATCCGAAATTTTGATAATATACAGGGCGGCGTAACATTTAAAATAACGAAGCTGTCATTGACTTTCGGTATAACCGAAACTGACATGTATGTCAAAATATTTCCTTTTTATAACTTGTTCTTCATATGTGCCAATTTTTGTAGAAATCGGGTTAGTAGTCTCTAATATATAGATAGTGTAAGCTCGTCATGAAACAACCTGTATATCTGTATCGATATGAAGAAAAAATAATTCGGTGTAGTATCTGTATCTGTAAGAACCCGAACGGTGGGCGACCCCCACATCACTTATGCCACAATTGGCCCATTGTGCATCCTTCCGAGGTTCAGACTTCCTTCTGGCTCGTCATCCAGCCTACTTGTTTGAAGTAGGCGATAACGTCGCCGGAAGTAAGCTCCCTCATGCTGGCTTGTGTTAGCCTGTACTCGTCGAATACGGAAAACCTAAATTGAGAGAGTGTCGGACATTCACAAAGAATGTGTTCGACAGTCTCATCTTCCTGTTCACATCCTCTACAGAGTGAAGTGTCAGACTGACCCAGTCTGTAGAGGTGTTTTCGTAGGTGGCAGTGACCGGTCAGAATACCCGTGGCTGTCCGAAGGTTCTGTCTGTTCATAGTCACGTATTTTTTGGCTACTTTGCTGTCCGGATACTGCAGCAGTTCCTTGGCAAGCCTGCAACCTTCTCCATCGTCCCATCTATCCTTAAACTTATCAAGGGAGTGTTCCTTTATTAGGTCAATCATAGCCGACGCCGACAGACCAATGAAAGTGCCAGGTCCCAAGAGTTTTTGGGAGGCTTCTTTCCTGGCTAGTGAGTCGGAAATGTGGTTACCTTTCGATTTACTGTGCCCCTTGATCCAGCCTAGAGTGACTTCGTTGTTGCTACAGGCTTCGATCAGGGACAGGTGACACTCCAGTACTAGGCTTGATGTGATACGTGGTCTGTTCAGGGCTAGTAGTACTTGTCTACTTTCCGTAAGGATGTGAATTTTATTACCTGTGTTTCTTTTGGTAATCTCTTTTGCGGTGATGTAGATAGCAGTGAGCTCTGTTTGAGCAACGCTGATATTACAGCCCATCGCCCATTTGATGTTTAGTTTCAGAGATCTGGAGTAAATTCCACATCCTGAGCATATTGGTTTTAGAGCCATCCGTGAAGATGCGGAGTGCGCCTTCTTCTGATGTGTATTGTGTGTTATATTTAATGATTACCTTGTAGGACCTGTGGAAGGCATATTGTGGTGAGATTGCGTCCGTATTTGCCTGCAGCAGTGGGACCTCATTGAGTGCCTCACGCCATAGGTTACGTCTCAATCTACCAGATCCTAGGTCAGGTTGTATACCGGTAGAGCGTAAGCGTGTCATGGACATCAAATTCGGTGTAGTAACTTCCATGAAATTATTTCGTATGGATGAGTCAGTACGAGTATTCACATCCAGCATATTACTTTTTCTCTATTTGCATCTCTCACTGAAATAGGGAGAGCTGAGCGATAGGCGAGAAATGGCAACTCGTATTTCAAGTGTTCTGCACTATACCAAACTATCTTTGATTTCTACATACTCGTAAATTAAAAAGCAAACTGGAAAAAAATTCCATCCGAAAGATTCTATCCATTCACACATCCTCACAAACTTTCACGTATAAGACAGATACAAAAGGGCGCCTATTATGCTTAAGGCCGGCCCTAAGCGCCCTGTGATAGAACGAAGCAAACGAAAGAAGTATACCTAAAAATAAACAAAATAGAATACATGGTGAGCTGTTATGATATTGGTACATTTTTTAGAATCTTTTCCAATTCATATCCTCAAACTATTCAATTTCGAGAGAAATTAATACGTTGTTATGAGAATTTCACCCAAACATCAACATAATCACCTATATTGTCGATGGTATTTCACAGCTACTTTCAGAATAAAATGCGGTAACAATTAAGTAAAATTCGCAATAAGTACCTAACCCAACCTGAAGCGCGAGAAGGTGACCTGGTGACTGGACCCTGCACCCTGAGGAGACATCTGCACAAAATGTGCAAAGTTAGTGAACTCTACGATGAAACACCTACTCACATAGGTACTCTGCCAGTGTGAGAACTTACAAGGACTCTGACAGACAGAAGCACTTTGGAGAAGAGATAATACAACCATCACAATATTATCTATGATCACAACTACTGAAAATCCCCCCACTTAAACTGGGCTGGCACTGTAATAAAATAGACTAGCGTCTAGCCGGTAACCTAGCATAACTTACGAACGAGGGCTTATTTACCCGAGTCGGCACCAACGTTGTCAAATTTATTAGTCTATTTCTTTATGTTGAGTTGAAGTTATAATCAACGATTCGATCTGACTTAATGTGAGCAGATTGGCACAGTTGGTAGGGTACTGAGCTTAAAACTCAGAGGTCGTAGGATCGAAACCCGGTTAGGACCTGGGTTTCTTTGTTTTTTTTAGTTTTTTATATCTTATTTTCTGATATTTTTATATATAGGCACACTTTGATCAACCGGGTTTGGGCCTGGGTTTTCTTGTTTTTTTTTAGTTTTCTATTTCTTATTTTCTGATATTTTATACATACACTTTGATCAACCGGGTTTGGGCCTGGGTTTTCTTGTTTTTTTTTTTTAGTTTTCTATTTCTTATTTTCTAATATTTTCATACATAGTTACACTTTGATCAACCGGGTTTGGGCTTAACATGTTTTCTTAAATTTGATAGTATACTAAAGCCACTATCACATTATTTGCACTTATATTCCATTTTACCGTGAATCTCGATAAATTTAACTAGTTTTAATAATTTCTATTAATATTAGAATCGTTGATTATAACTTCAACTCAACATAAACAAATATACTACTAAATTTGACAACGTTGGTGCCGACTCGGGTAAATAAGCCCTCGTTCGGGAGCCATGCTAGGTCACCGGCTAGACGCTTGTATAAAGATTCTCTTCTCTCCGCTATTTCGTACTCTGTAACTGATTTCAGTCGTTTCCGAGCCTAGCGAAAGAAGGAGAGTTTATTTTCTCGACTCGGTTCCAACGTTGCCAAATTTAGTAGTAACATAACAATATTGAAGTGAATATGTGAATATCAGAAAATAAGAAATAGAAAACTAAAAAAAAACAAGAAATCCAGGCCCAAACCCGGTTGATCAAAGTGTAACTATGTATAAAAATATCAGAAAATAAGAAAAAAAAACCCAGGTCCTAACCCGGCTTCGAACCTACGACGTCTGAGTTGTAAGCTCAGAACCCTACCAACTGTGCCAATCTGCTCACATTCAGTCACATCGAATAGAAGGTTAAAGGCTGCATGGACGCATGCGCACCTCAACTACTAAATTTGACGTGGTGGGAGGATCGGAAACGGGAAAATTCTCGTAGCGAAAGATGACCCAATATGCGATAGCGAAGCGAATGATAGCCATGATAGCTACAGCCATAGATAACATAATGCTACAGCTTCAAGGGTCTTTCTATGAGGTGTATCGTTCTATCTTATTCTACTCAATTTGTAAGATTTCTCATTTCTCTTCGATGAAAAAAGAAAAGAGGTTATGTGGTTGTTATTAATTTCATTTTTTTAGCGTTATTATACCTGTAAAAAACTATAACTATTATATTTAAAACCAAGCTTTTTGGGTGTAAGGCTTCTATCAAAATGTTTTGGTTAAATTACAAAGTTAATTGCTATTAAATGATCTTAGATATTATTTATATTGAATGTAGTTATCATGTGATTGACAGAATTAATTAATAAAGGTTGTTGTCAAATCATACTTGTCATAAACTATGCGACCTATCTACCTCTACCAGCTCTAATTGAATAGTTAAAGCACAATTATTAATGATAAATGTCAAATTCCTTTTTTATTTTTATCATGAAATAGTCAAATTTACATGTTTCCTGATAGTAAGATATTGTCGCTTACGGTTAAACTCCCATGTGACTAGAGCTCCTTCCTCGTACTGTATACAATCCCACCATACCATAAATTTCCTTTTAAATTCAGTTAGTTCTATAATTACCGCCAAGTTCTCCAACAAAATGTAATAAATTTCTACTATTTTCGTTAATTAAATATTCCGAAACATACTCCTGAAGCTTCCGACTCATGATATTTATGATTTTGGCAGAAACCGATAGTTGTTTGTCAAAAGTCAACAATGTCAATGTCAAATTTGCCGATATTATTTATTTTTTGAAATCTGAATTCAAGGTTATTTAATGGTTGAACTGATGCGGTGGTCTGACGATCATGTTAATAATAAAACAACATAAAATCATTAAGGTCGGTACAAAAAACATACCATAACTTTCGAATAAAAAAAAAATCACTTGTTACATTAATCATGGTTGTGTGTAGTTCGGCTTTAATGACTTTAGACTTACTAAATATACGTCAAACTATAGTTGTCTATTTATAAGATGTTAGTTATGTTAAAGTCTATTTTCAACCTATAAGATCCCTAATCTATACAGGAAGGTTGAAATTAGAGAAAACAGAATCTTGTGTGATGATAACAATACATTTATGCAGTAAAAGTAAGAAATACCCTAATTACAATAACTTTTATACATACATTTTTATAAGTGCTCATTTAATACAGGCTATTTTTGTTATCAGCTATCATAGAGTAACATTACTATGTTCTAAGCCGTAATAGATAAGAAGACGATTAAATGGTCAAAAAGTTACTTTTATGGAGAACAATACATCTCTGAAAAGAAATAACAGGGACACTTCATCATAGAGTTATACAGGAAAAAATAAAAATTGAGCCTGAAGTTGTTAGAAACAAAAATACAAAAGCATTTATTATTATTATCTGTATATAATCTCTACTTACCTAACTCCATCAGCAATATCCGGAACTTGTGCAGAAACACTGTCAGGATTCATTATTATTATTATTTTTTATTATTTATTATTTACAAAAAACCTGTATACACTCAACAAAAATAATCGTCGCGACACCACACCAATGCGAAATAGAAATGAAAATATCTGGCTTGCTTTCTATAAGAGAGAAAGATACAGACAGAGAAACATGCGACGCCGCACAGCTTACAATAGCTTCCTATATCAAAAAGTGTCGTGACAACTTTTCGTAAGAAGTTTATCCGTCTAGCCCCCTTTCACAACGCGCGATAAGGAACTTCGTTCCAAAAATATTGATATTAGATCAAATAAAATGTCTCGCTTTCCATTTTTTTTAAATCCAATGTTTGAAAACACAAAAGCAGCATTTTAAGTTTTTCCTGTATAACTGGAGAATGGAGAGAGTTGTTTATCTATAATTTCTCTTTACAGATATATGATTACGTTTTGGTTCATCGTCTTCATAACTATTACGGTGTAGAATATGGAACATGATAAAAGAAACAGCCTATAGGGTAGTTGGATTATCACAAAATTTGGAAATAACCTTGTTTATCGTAGTTATTAATCAACAGATTTGGTCCGTAGATAATTTATTGTTGTATTGAGCCAATAGCACAGCCCTAATTCCTCCATTATCACTCTAACTTGATAATATAGATATTCCAGTACAAAATCCGGACCAGTAGTTTTTATAGATGAACATTTTTATTTATTTTTATAGTGTAAGTCACTAACAAGTTCTTCAGTTCTACAGTAGTATGAACTCTTACTATTGTAACAAACACATTTTTTGAAAAAAGTGATCAAAATAAGAACATAAATCTATGGAAAAATAAGAAACAACAGTACGGACAACAAATATGTATGGAAACAAATATGATTGAAAGATGAAGGCACTAAGGAATCATTAAGTATAAAGTCTTGTCGAGAAAGATTAGATACAAAAAACGCACTGTATACTGTATAAAAAAACTTGAAACCTTTATAGGACCTGAAAACGATTTTTCCGGGCGATAATAAAACTGTTGTTAAAAATCGCGTAAGAGAAGCTATTGGAGGGTCTATGCGAACAATTGAAAGGATCCTTCATCAATGCCTATCGATTGATTAGACAAATTTGTCAACACCAATATTTCCGCTTTCAAAAGCCTACAAAAGAAAAGCACGCGTGACAGATATTATAGTGTAAAATAAACTACATATGCGGCAAAATATATAGTTTCCATTAATCATTTAATTGACGTGAAAAATGGATGCAAAGACTTGAAGTTTCTAATCATGATATTAGATTATTTCAATGTGGAATTCTATAAAATTTGCTAACTACCTGTTTTTGATAACTATGATAAGCATTTTTACTTAAAAATTAATAAATTCTATACCTATTAATGCAAACCAACCTTGCCATACTTTTAGATTAAAAATGTAAACAGTCATTTTTTTCTCGAAATATATTGATTATAAGAGAACTATATGGAAAACTATATGGAAAAAATAGTCCGAGAAAAGTGATATTAAAATACCTATATGTCGATAGACGCGCACCAAATGAGATATTCAATTTAAAGTAACATTTTTTATTAAAACACTCCTTATGATTAAGTTGATACTCATTTAATAAGAAAGCGTATCTCTAACCACAATAATTGAATAGTTTCATTTCTTCATATTATAATCTTCCTGTATAGTCGGTGTTTTGTCCCAATAAAATACTATATTCAATGTTAATAGCATAGGACATGGGTAGTTAAAATATTTTAAGCAATTTTGAAATATTTTCGAATTTAGACACTATTGACAGTTTTAGGTTGTGCTCATAGGTTGATAAATTTTAATGAAATTAGTTATAGTTAGATAAATAGGTGAAGGATATATCCTAGGAAGCGACGGAACCAACTTATTCCAGGAACAAGGAGTAAGTTTAAAGTTTTCATTTTTTTAAATAAAAATAGAGCCAATTTTTTAATAAAAAAAACTATAAAAACTGCATGAATATATATAATCCATTATTTGTTTGTTGAATTTGTTTTTTCAATATGCTAAGGAATATTTGGAATAAGACCAAAATATTTTAAAAATCCGATAATTTTTTATTGAAAAGTGAAAAAATATTCAAGGTAAACACATTTCTGAGCGTTCTACATAAACTAAATCGTTATAGACTTCAAGAACCCCTTACAGACTTTGATCCCTATTCATTTCACAGCGCCTAGCGTATTATATAGAAGTGTGTTTAAACTATATGCAGTGAAAGATTATTGTCAATAATAGTGGACTGTAAAAACTGTTTATTTTATGAAGAATAAAAGAATATATTCTAGGAAAAAAATTAAGAACAAAAATAGCATTATATGAGAGAAATTAAATGAAAATTTCATAAAGTTTTATACTGATTATTTTTTGATACGTCTAAATATGAGTTTTCATCATTTTGACCATTAGTAATGCGTAATTGTATCCAATTAAGGTCTATTATACTGATAAAACTACGTTTTCCTTGATAAACCCTTTTTTACATCAAGATGTCAAAAATTTATTGTGACATTTCAAATATTCTAATGTTAAAATAAATTCAAAAAGATTCGGTACTATTGATAAGAGGATATTGTTAAATTATTGAATTTAATAAAAAACTCACATTCCTTTTCAAAATACAACTCGTGGTTCAAATATTATTGATAAATTTTCTTTTACACTTAAACTTTTTTGGTTTTAGGCAAAAACACTCAAACAAACCAGTGTCCAGTAGAGATAAAATCACTCGTCCTTCGGACTCGCGATTTTTTCAATCGATTTGTATTCGTATTCTTTCCAAATGAAAAAATTTCTTGAAACAGAGCTGGGATCATAACTAGCAAAAGTAACTTTTCATCTACTGTAGGCGTTAGTTTTTTAGTAACGCGTTACTTTGAAAGCAGCGCAGTTCTAAAAACGCATAGCTTTTGGCAATAAATTAATACAATATTGATGATTAATAGAGGTAACCCGCTGTATCTCAGAAACTGTTATTATAGTACAGCTTTGAGAAAAAAATCTGTAGAGTGCGTAGTTCACAATAATATCACAAAAATGTACTACAAGCAAAAGTAGCCGGACGGAAGCTAATATCTGAACACACAAATATATGTAGTTTTTTTTCGTGGTTAATAATCCACTCTCTACAGCAAAAAGCATTGCTAATGAATGTAGTGCTTCTGCTACCACAATGAAAAAATTTCTCGGAAAGCACAAATTTCATTCGTACAAACTAATTATGCCACATGATTTATTGGAAGACTACGCCGACAGAAGAATAGAAGTTTGTGGAACAATGTCGGAAAAAATTACCGACAATAACCTTTTTCTACGACCACTATCGAAAGTCGTCTTTTGTGCCTCGAAAAGCAACTGCAAAGTTGATGTTTTCCGCGAGCTGTCATAATTTGACATTATTGGCGCTCTTAAGCAGAAAGTAACTTTGGCGCACGCCCAATTTTATTTATAGATAAAAGAGAACTAGTATAGTTTGGCAAGTTTATCTGAAGCTATACGGGATCGGTAAGAGGCGAGGAAAAACATGGCGCCTATCTGTCAAACGTACAAATGGCGTACGGTACCTATTTTACCAAGTAAAACTGAAAATACAAAGGTAACTGACAATACCAACGCCACTGGATAGATCAATATCAGTCAACTGACGAAGTGAGAGGGAAGATCTCACGCACGCGCTTGCCAATAAGAAGTCAGCTGGTCGATACAAATCACCAATTATGTAATTCGGAGGGTGTGGTCATTATGGTCTTCGTACAACGCTGCCAGAGCTTCAAAAAGCCCATAACATATTTGGAAAAGTGTTAATCTTTAAATATTCATAAATTGAAAAAATAATGTTAATAGAATAAATCCAAGGAAACAAGTACATTATGAAATTAACGTTCAATCATATTTTTAATATTGTAAATAATAAAAAGACCCTTTTCTAATTATTATCACTACATAGTAAGCACTTCAGTTTTTTCATAGTTAAATGTGGCAATGTCGAATCTTTCCGACTGCATTCCTTTCACGGTTTCAGATAAACTTGCCAAAGTATAGTTATTATAATATTAACTGTAGAATGAAATATTTTAGTTGATTTTCTAATATGTTAAAGCATCCAACAGTATTTTCCGTAATAATTTAATGAGAAATAGAAAAATCTGAAAAATATCTGACATTAATGTAATAAGTGTTGCCTACGTACATAGGTACACGAAACTGCAATCTGGAAACTGCTAAGTACAAACAATGGCTATTAATTTAATTTTGGTGTGATCGTAGACAAAAACCTTGTGTGTATTTCGAGCAGAAAGTCCTTTGGTAGTCTTGACTGCCAAAGTACTACTTTCTGCTCTTGATACACAAATAGCCAATGTTATAGTAAAGACTTTAGAAGTGTTTTCCTCTAAAACGGGTCATTATATTCGATGAACATCGGATGTTAGTACTTGTACATTGATTGAATACACACATACAAAATGAAGCCAAGTTTAGAACAGCAATATATACATAGACCCTAGGGTATTAGATCGAATTTTTAATACCTAGTCATTTTCAGTAATCTTATTTCCAATTAGACTATTAGACTATCAATTTTCTCAAAATCTGCAAAGATAACAATATATATATATATATATATCCTTAACAATACTAACGTTATGGATATCACAAAATTACATACTATAAATCTATGCGATGTAATACCTTTTTAATCGTATTATTTGGCGCGGAATCGTGAAAACATAGAGAAAATCTGAACTTCTAAAGCTGGAAGTCTTCCAAATATGTCATTTCCTAAACGCTAGTATTGAAACTGATTCAGAAAAAGCAACATCATACGTTATTGTCTTGGACTGTTTATTAATCTTTCTACACAACACTACATTATAGTTTATATGGTTTGGTCCTCTCCAAAGCTTCGAGTTTGATAATGATAATGAATCAGCTGAAGCTGAAGAGCTTCTAGGCTATCTTCATCTATCTAGCAGTAAATTAGGATGTTTTTTCATCTTAATTGATCTTGAACCATGCAGTCTTCAGTGAAATATTTTCATTGGTGAATAATAAGTTATTCTTTCGTTGTGAAATTAATTTGAATTCAATCCAGCACAATTAGCTTTATTTTATTTTTGAATTACTTTGTGTATAGTATTTCAAGTTACTTGTTCAGTGCCTGTTCCCAAGTCATAGCCAATTGCTATAACCGCTATATTATCGGTAAAGGTAAAGGAGTACTTTGTTGTAGTTCTGGACATCGCCTGATAAGAATATGAGAATACGTTCTTTGGACAATTTATTTTCTTGTTTATTCCGGGATTGTATGTGTGATATTGTTTCAGGAGTATTTTGTTAAGTATATGTTTTCTTTTTCTATGCAAACTTTGTCAAAAACTTTCGCTACATCTAGGAACACAGCTAAACATTTTTGTTTTCCAAAATTTACCAATTCCATCTGTATCTGATGGTACCTGATGCATTGTTGAATGAATGAATTTTTAAATTATCGGTTGAAGACAAATTGTCCTTTATGGTTTAACATCTACCAGAAGGTAGATATTTTATTTTTAGTCCTGCAGCAACTTCTTGAGTAGGCTATTTGGAATTACCTGTGACCGAATCAAGACTTTGTACTTATTTAGGTCTAAGGATCTTATTTATTTCATTCCCTACAATCCTCTCTTTTTCATGGTAGAGAAATACCATTATTCTTGTAGTTAATCATGAAGCTACATTCGTAAACGATATGACTCCATTATCGCTGGCCTCTTATTGATGATACAATATTTAAATACCATTTGAGAAATAGCTCTCCACAAACTTGTGCTTTTTTATACAATTTAGGATTGGTATAATTTGTTCTTGGTATAGGTCATATATTATTCTTCGGATTATATCCTTTTGCATTTGGTTTTATTAGCGCCACTTAGTTTTTTTTTTCATTTATGTATTGGCTTATTGATAATATCTTTTTTTGGAGATATTGGGGTTTTTGTCAACTTTCATGTTTCTGTCGCTGCATCGGTTATACTATAACCTGGATGTTTCAATTATTCAAACACATGTTTGTGTCGCATCCGGCGAAATTATGCAATTTTATGGCTTAGAACGCCAAATACTTAGATTTAAACACAAGATTATTCTCGGAGTATTCTATGAGAGCTCTTTTTATATTTACACAATGAGATTAAAATATTAATAGATAAGGTGGTCAACAATTGATCGTGAAAAATACGGAAATTCGGAAATATACCCCGAAGCACATAAAAGTAATAAAATTATTAAATAAATTCAAAAATTAGCAGCTACACATTTCAGTTGTGAAATAATCTTATCTTTCCGCATCTTTTCGAAGAAACAAATACGATACTCTGCTATTAACGACTATTTGGCATAAGTCAAAACTGAATATCTTGGAACGAAGTATAACTTGATGTTTAGTTGATTTTTCCTTGATCAATTTTCATTTTTTAGGTTCCATAAAGTGTGTTGTAAATTGATTCGATATAATAAAGTCCAGTAAGAGTATTTTAATATTGTTTCGTTAGATATATTATGGGTAAGAATAGTGTTAAAACAATCTGTTTGAGAAGAATACAAAAAACAGAATAAAATGCACTACTTCGTGAATACCCTTCTATATTATACTTTGGAGTGCTGTGAAATGAATATGACTATAAGTCAAAGAAGGGTTAATTTCTGTAAATGATTATATAATGCTCAGAAATTCGTATATGCACCTCAAACTTGTAACTTGAGCTTCCCTTCTAAAAACATGTCAAACGTCACATTGAATTTGTATTTGAAATATTTTAACAGATATATAAAAAAAAACTTTATACTTTTCTTGAATAAGCTTTTGTTATATGTTGAAATACTCTAAAACTGCATTTTTAGGATGTATCTATATTTTATAAAATAAAAAAAAACATATCATACCTAAGGATAATTGTATTAAAATTGATGTGTTGTTGAACAATTAGTTAGTGGTTTTATAATTGATTATCATATTTCGCTTCATTCGTATATTTTTTTAAACCCGACGGCATTTACAAAATTGTTAGCTACAGTAATAAAATATTTGAAGTGATAATATAGGTATTAGGTACCAGCAACAATTGAGTTAAGGGCATTTTTTAATCTCAAAATTCAGCAATTAGTACTGATAAAACACACTCTTCAACATTGAATATACAGTAATCCACAATAATAATTAGCTATACAGAAGTGGCACTCTGTAAGTTTTTCAACGACAAACAATTGTCTATTTTCGCTATAGGTTTTCTATTAGCACGTTCCTCCGTTGTCACAACTAAATGATAATAGTCGATAGCAAATAAAGTAAAGAAGTAAAGAGAAACTGGAACAGGTATTTCTATAGTATAGAGATTTATTTTTTTATCTCACTTTCTTTTGTTGAGTGTTATGCTGTACGGTCATTTGAGTCACAATTTGGATGTCTTTAGAAATTGAACAAAACTGAATATTAGTTAATTTCTTTTTTGTTGTCTTAGAAATAGTTCAAAATACGAGTTAATTTGGATAGGCAAAAAATATACTTTTCATATTAGTCCAATAGTACCTAATAAACAGTATCGATAAAAGGTACACGACATTTTGAGCCCATAAATGATTGTAAAAATATTAACACATCACCAAATGGCTATACTGCCAATTTGCATGGGCCGGCTATGTGAATGGCGGCCAGTTTTACATGTCGGAAAAACCTGCCCTGAAAAACCGATAATGAAATTTGCTTCAAGCAATGTAAATTTCAAATAAATCTAGAACTACCTTGTTAATACGTGGTGTGAATCATAAAAATATATCAAAGTAAATATTCAAAATGTCGACCTTCAACTTCGATGCACTACTCCAGTCTTTTCGAAGACGATCGTCTAGCATTCTGCAGCATCTCAGGTTCCACGAGTTGGAATGCTTGCCGAATCCATTCTTTCATATCATCTCTTTGTTCTTTTTGGTTTAATAAATCCCAAAAAAAAGAAGTCCATATTAGTTGAACCAGATGATCTTGGTGGCCATGCAATTGGTCCCAACCTAACTATCCATTTGTTCGTTCATATATTCCCTGACATATTGTTGAAAATGGACCGAAAGACCGTTTAATTATAACTACTTGTTATTTCTAATGAACATAGGAATATGCTGAAACAATAAATTGGGAAAACTCGTTTTGTAAGAACTATAAAAATAATTGTTCCGTGAAAAATTCTTCGAAGGAATAGGACCCTATAAAAAAGTTGTCACTACTTTACTTACAGTTTCCTTCAAAGAAAAAATCATTTTAGTGAAGCGTGCTTTTACTAGATGTCAAAGGTAATACCTGGTTTAATACTATTGTTAAGCCTCACAGAAACTTTGAAAGTCAAAGAACAAAGACCGTTTACTAAGAATCAGCAATTACTTTCCTGGCTATATTCCACAAAGAACGGATGATATCTACCTTATACTGATGAGGTACAAATGCGGCGAAACCAATCTTTAGGTGATATTGTATTTTCGAATTGCGAACTAAAATGGTTGGTTTTATATACTACAAATATACCATCCCCGTTTAACTTTGAAGTGTAATCCTATGTCCTTCATGACCAGGGAAGAAGTTGTTGCTTTTTAGTGAACGTTCTTTGCTCTTTGATTTTCAAAGACTCTGCCATGCGTTATAATAGTATCCAACTACTACCTTTAACATCTATGATTGTCAACAATTGCTCTCCAAACATTTAAACTCCACTTAGTTTGAATGCTATTTACATGAATTAGGTGGGGATTACTTGTATCATAATTATGTGAATTAAGTGGAAATGATGACGATTCACGAATCCATTTCTGTGAAATGCTGCCTCTTCAGTAAATAATACATTTTTAAAAAATAATTCATTTTCATTTAACATGCTCTGAGTCCATGGACAACAATTAGTTCTTTTTTGGTAATCAGTTTCCATTAACTCTTGGTGAAGCTGAAAATAGTAGGGATGATATTTATGTTTTTTTGAACATTTAACTAAAGATGATCTGGCTATATCTAATTGAGTATTTAGCTCTTTAATTTTTATTTCATGGTACACTTCGACGGCCAAGCAAATTTCTAATTCATTGTGCTGATTAAGAACAATTTTCTTCCTAGTCGTTTTTTCATAGGCCACGTTACCGTTTCTCTCAAATCTCACTTTTAATTCAGCGAATTTTCTTAAATCTGGGTACCGCCTTTCAGGATATTTTTGTGAATAAACTCGTGAAGCTGGAGAGCAATTTCCCAAACATTCTCGACTGCATACACCATCTCAAACAATTCTTGTTGAGAGTAGTTAGTCATTTTTAAAATCAACTTTGATCACTTATACAATAACAAGATCACTTTCATAGCCTACACTGTACTTAAGTTGATGTATGTTGAAAAGGGAATTGAATGGGGCTCTCATACATGCAATAATAATGTGTGTCACATTCTAAATTTTTTAGTATATCTACTACGAAAATTGTTAAATTCGGCATTACATTTTTGATACTCTGTATAATTGAAATCAAATTCTATCAATGTTTTCCTGGTTATTACGTAAGCTCATGTTCAAAATTATATTCAAATTACTTAGCAGATGTCTTAAATATTTCGGTTTGAATAAGGTAATGTTAAATTATAATATTTGACGAATTTCGTGATAACTTAAAAATTACCAGTGGAAAGAAATCCAAAAAATGCCTAAATTTTTCCAGCATTCCACTTTTTTCTGTAAAAGCTTAAATAATTTTAAAATGTAGCTCAATTGATGTCATATTTAGGTCCTAAGTGATTTTTGCCTCGCATTTCAAATAACTCCGTAAGGAAATAATGACGCTCTAAATGGACACACAATATGAACCAACAGTCGTGCAGGTTAGATGGTTCACTACCGTTCCGGAAAACTTATTTTTCTACCCTATTTCATATATCGTTGTGCAGGTAAAAAGTTTCAAAAAAAGATTATTTTTTTCGTGATAACTTCTTTTCTTTTGACTAATTTTTGTCATCAATTGAAAAAGTCATTGTATTTAGAATATTGAATACAAATACTTCTGTACGAATCAATGACAAGAAAATTGCCTAGCTATGTCCGTCAAAGAAGAGATGTTACTATAGAGTATAGTAACGAACATAACGACAGAGATATTCTCCGTTCTCTATTATTTTCGCTTCTGTCGAGAATGTAAATTACAAAGTGCCACTCCTGATTAATAAGCGTAGATGTCTACTACCTTCTCTATTTTATTCATTATTAATAAAAACATTTTATTACTTGTGGATTTACTTTGTGGATTTTTTGTATAGTACACTACATTTTCCAGAAAAATTTAGATGTTCTTCACTTTTCTGTCGAATATCTCGGAAACTGGCTACTAGTCAAAGATGAAATTTGGTAGCAATAAATATAATGCTTACATTTATTATAAAGAGAATTTCGTTTCTTCTCTTATTTCCGGTCACTTGACCTAATTTTTGAAAAGACCAAAACAGGAACTGAAGAATTAAATTAACTTAAACCTTAAAGACTTAAACTGAAAATACATAATACACAATGGAGAATTTTGATATCGTTTTGTGATCTCCTAAGAGTCTATTGTGGCTCTTACCCATTCAGGCTTCACCGAAAAAATTCAGCTTCTTGACGAAGCCGATTAGTTTGTTTGGTAAATGATATTTCAGGACCAAGGGCGAGAGACAGACCCTGCCAGACATCAGATACCTGATTCGAGCGGCGGCGGGTCAGGCACAAATTATATTATGCTCTACTGTTTCATCATCTTCCACACAAAAATGGCAAGTCGCATCTTCCGCCAGTCCAAGTCAGCATATGACGATTCAGACGATAGTCTCATTTACAATGACCAGGGATCCAGACCAATGATTCAGTATTGAGTTCTCCTATTGAGGCGAGTCTTTTCGGCAGTCTAATACCAATTTCGACGTTATATGGTGCTAAGTGCTTTTAAACCCGCTTGGCTGCCCGAGAAAATTTTCATTGTTCTGTGTGTGATTGGTTTGCTCCCATTTCTCCACACAAGTGTGCATTGGATCCTGGAAAGGTTGAAATGTCTGTCCTAGGTCTGCGTCAGTATACACCTGCACCAGAGCTTGAGGGTGTTTTTGAACCATCGGTGTATCAACAGATAACTTCTCTTTAAAGTTCATCTTTACGGAGGACTCATTCATCTTTATTTAGAATTAGGACGGTATAAGGCAGGTCGTAGTTTACTGTTGGAGGCATTATGTCAGAGGTCATTCCCAGAATACTGTGACGCATAGGATGCAAAATTTTCTTGATAATGACCTTATTCTAAAATGTTTTCTATCAGATTGAATGCGTCTATTTTTCTTGTGTTTATTTATTTCCAAATTTTTTTGTATATATTATCTCAAATGAACATTGATATTTATCTAGCCTACAAATTTTGCAGAGGCCGTTTGGGTTAGTTGATAATTGACTAAATAATGAGTCGAAACTGATTTCAATGGTGTTAAAAGTGAAAAAATCAATACTTTACTATATTTGTGCAACATGTGATAAAGTCGTTTACGCTTGAATTCTTTTAAATGTAAAAGGATTTTTTAGAAAATCATGTATTCATTCTAGTCATTCCAGTTATATGAATACTGGATACGCTTGCTTATCATAAGCTAAGTGTAATTAATAAAAAACTAATTTATACATGTGAATCTCGTTAGTACCTGTAGAAACATCTGTTCTTAAACATTAATCTAAAATTAATAATGCAAACTGATTTGTTCTATGGCTATACTATAACAGTAAAATGTTTTTATTGATAACGAGTGGTTAAGCTGCTATTAACTATGAATACAAAGATCTTTTTATCAAAGTTATTGACACAAAGAGAGAGAGGGGGAGAGAAATAGAGAGAATCATGAGTAGTCACCAGTGCGAAGATTTGGATAGAAAGCAATAAATCATATTCTATAAATTGTTGAACGTACATGCCACAATGAACAAAGTTATTCATTCCATTTAATCGCAATATTAATTCATTTATTCCTTATACAAATGTTTTACTTGATTTAATCACAGTTAAATATACAACAAGCACTCGTGATCTATTCTAGGTCGGCTGCGTATTGTATGACTCTTTTTGAGATGTTAGCAGCAGGGGAAGAGGCTGGATCATGCTGACTGTGTTAAAATTAATGATAGTGTATAGTAGTTAATTTACTTAATTTTTGTTTTAAGCTATTAGAAATGTGTTTTTTATGTGGTTTTTGCTCTTGGTTGTACCGTTTAGGTCAACAGTTTACGTGTTAGGATTAAATATTTCGTTTTTCTGAGGAACTATCAGACTCTGACTCATCTTCATTGTCATCGTCACTTCCGTTTTCAATTTCGCTCTGAAGGTCATCGCAGGGATTATCAATATCTTCATATATTAAAAAATGAAAGTTCTAGGAAAATACCTTCAGTGGGTGTTGATGACTCGTCGTCCAATATAATGTTGGCCAGATCTGGTAATCGGTTTCCGGTGAACCACACAAAGTCCAACTGTTCCTCGTTGTTATACCATCCGTAATTCGTAGGGTCAGATGTAGTTGGATGTTTCTTGTGAGCGTTATTCCACACTTCTGAAATGTATTGCGTTCGCAATAGAGGCTGCTGGAATTCAGTTCTGCACGGTGGCAGATTACTCCCTTCAACAAATTCAAAGCGATGTGGACTAGTGCGCTTTCAATTTGTACGCCTGCATGAGAATTTCCGTTCTCGCCATATCAACGTCGGCAGGTGAACTCCTCTAAGGTATCGAAGACTTCGTGACCATCAGAAGAGCATCGAGCCAAAGTCCTTTGGTACCATACACAGTTTTTGAGTATGGTTAGACGTTTCTTTTTTCCCTTGCGGTAAAACACGGGATGGTAGTCGCAGGAAGTTATCCGCTGTTAATGTTTTTGGAGGCAAATTTGTTGTGGTTTCGACATCTTCCCTCATATTGTGCACTACTGGATATCACCGTTGTAACACGCGTCGTTTCACCGGCCAAAACAAAACAGCTATCTTGCGCAGCAGCTGTGGTAAAGGGACGTAAAACGTAAATGGCCGTTTTTAGGAGTCGGGGTCGGAGTCGGAGTCGGGGTAGTTTCCGGGCGACTCAGCCACATTATTTCGTTACAGGCGACACTCAAAATGTCTGAAAACAGTATTTTTGTATTCTGGGCATCCATACGAATGATTTCAAATAAAAATGAACCGTGCTGCTATGTGTCACTAAGGTCTGATTTTTTGACATTTTTTAAAATACACTCAAGTCAAAGGCTACGCGCAAAATGTCTGAAAACGCAAATTTTGGTAATGAAATAACGAGATCTATGTACATTTTCAATATCAGACGACAGTCGACCAATTTTCTTACACAGAAGAAACGGCCCTCCTCGAAGACGCTACAACTCTGAGAGTTACTACTCACCAGTCGGCTCTATGGTTATCCAATCTATAGGTTTTACACGGTGCTAGACGGACTGCTATGAGTTATGGTTTTGGTTGCCATCTCGCGTACTACTAGTCTTTCACAGTTGAAGATAATGTGCGTAGCTGTTTCCTCCTCCTCCATGCAAAATCGACAGATAGGTTCCTCTCTATATATATGCCAAATGAATGTGCTTCCTTAGGGTAAAATCCCAGACTAGTTTAGATCAGATCTAGGAACTTGCTTAAGATTTCAGTGCTGCCTGACTATCTGAGAGTATGAGGATCTTTTGGCCTCTATACCTCCTTTTGATGTTCATTTGCAATAGCGTATATTTTTGTCTAGAAGTCGGAGCTTTCTCAACGATGCGTGTAATTTGCACCTGGGTCTAGCACCGTGGACTCCATCTTCTGTTCGTATGTGTGTTTTAGATCGGTCTGTGTACCACACCAACGCTCCTTCCCGACAGCATGCGTCCAACCCATCCCAGTTTAGTTGGATAGATTATGGTTGGATGTCGTTAGTTGTGGCAAACATGTTAACATGTCTCATTTCAAGAAGCGAGTTTGTGATAACATCTGATTTTGGAATGACTGGATGTTAGTTTCTTTTTGCCAATTCCCATTGAATTCCAGCCTGTATGCAGACACTCTCGTTTCTGCCTTAAAACGCAAAGCAAGAGGCGGGAGGCAAAAGGCTTCCATCGCCGCATCCGGATTATTCCCATTATGCACATAATGTCAAGCTTCTGAAGTTTTGATAGCTCCAGTTCGGCTTTCCTATGATTTGTTGTTGGCCACCAAACTAAGGCTCTATGGGTATCCATGGGTCTCAACACAGTTGTGTACAGCTTATCCGTCGATTTGGTCCCCATGTGCTTCCTATCGCACGTTTGGCATCAATAGGGCTATTTCCCCGTTATTGGTTCTGTCATGTAGGTGTGAATTCCATTGATACCATCTTTGAGAAACATTTTCTGGAGTCGAGCCGCTCTAAAGTTGTTTCCGCTTCACCAGAAAATTTCCACCAAGACTCCCTTTTTGCCAACCTAATATGTTTGTTGTAAGCAATCAGAGTGGAGTATTATTCTCCCTACTTTTCTGTCCTCTGTTAATTTTAGTTTGGTAAGTTCCTTGTTCCACCAGGTTGATTTATTCCTAGAGGAACGAGCTACCTCATAGCGAAGTTGTTTGGAGGCAAGCTCTATATCATCACTGTTTTTCCTCTTAATTTCGATATTCCCTGTGTTCTGAAGGACATAACAGATTATATACAAATTATTAATATTTGTTTGTTTGCTTGTGATTATTAATGATTGCGTGGATACTATATACATCACATCGTTCTCAAGACGCACCTGTTCAACCTTATCCACTTGCCTAGGTCATTCAATATGCACGTGATTTTATTCACGTGAGGGTTCTCTTGTGGATCCATTCTATGTAATTAGATTAAATTAGATGATGTGACTATTCGGTCATTCTACTGTGACCTTTCAGATGTGTTGTGGTTCTCTTTATCAATATTTCATCCTCCAGTTCGATTTTTTTTGTGTAGCCAATCAGCCTCAAGACTGAACCTCTCAAGTATTTCTTGGTGGTATCTTCTCATGGCATAGTGCAAGAACCCGCAACTCCTTAGCTGGACAACTAACCTACTGCTTACATTTTACAACACAATATTCCTACTATCACTACCATTAATGCTGGTACTGTTCTTATTTATTCAAAATTTAAGTTTTAAAGTGATTTAAAGCACATATTCTTCGAATGCAAGAATTTTTCCAATCAAACGAACAATTTAATCCAAAATCTAGTCAAAATAAATATATTGCCCCCATTCAATACAGTTCATCTATTATGTCTTAATGCGAAAAAAAGTATACAACTGCTCAATGATCTTTATTGGTGAAACTGAAGCTTGTAACCATTATTTTAACTTCAATTGTTATCACGTACACGTACATAGGTAAGCTTTATAGCGAGGTGAGGTAATACCCATCATTTCAAGACCTATTTTCATTTGTTTTTCATGTAATGTCTTGACATCTCGCTAGACAAGATAATAGTGATCAAAATTAGATACTTACCTTGTTTTGGAAATTCTATAAACCTAACAATACTCAATCACTATACATTTCCTATTTGATTTTGAAACTTTCTTGGCGTATCTTTGAAACCAATGAAATTAAACTACGCTGAGCACAACGCCAAAATAATCATTGAAATGGGTTCATAAACAAGAAAACTATGTCCCGATCATAAGTGTATACAGGCGAATAGAGAAAATCATCCTTTTTTGGAAGTCAGGTGAAAATTTGTAGATGGATATTTTACTGTTATGATAATGATTAAATATATTAGAACATATCAGAATTAATTGTCTCGTATTGTAGGAAATTGTACAAATATATGATTTCGGAAATATGTTAATTAGAATGATTTCAATTTTCATTGATCCTCGTTATGAAAAAATGTACTTTTAGTGTGTAATATAATATATATGTATGCGTTTATTTATTTTAATAAATTTAATTTCGCTACAAGCTAATTTTGTTTAAATACATTCCAGTTGTTTAGTAAATGTTAACGATATTGGTAGGTAGCTCTGAAAATCAGTTGCAATTATACTTGTATTTTGTTTAAAATATATGTATCGTTTATAGTTATAACCATTTGTTTAATTACTTCCTTTTTCCTTCAATCCATTAGACAGAAACCAAGTTTTTCTAAAAAATCTGTTGAAATCTATTTATTCAATTATTATTAAGAAAGGTTCTAGTTTTAATATACAGGGTGGTCCGTAAGTAATGGTCCAAAGTGAAATGGAACATTCTTCGCCTAAACCTACTTTTAATAAAATATTGATGATGAGAAAGATACAGGGTGGCAAAGCTGAAATGTCAAAAATGTTTGTTCTCAGTAAATTGAAAGATGTTTTATATAAAAACGTGAAAGTTTGAAGATAGGGGTTCTAGGGCCTGAGAAATCATAATATGTTATCAGTTTCGATGTATTTTCTAGAGGGCGGTACAAAAGCTATGCTGTTGGTGTAACTGTGCGATTAACTTATTTGTCGTAAACGGTATCCCTTTATTTATTGAAAAATATTGAAACTGTATCATTTCTGCCACAAAAATGATAATGATAAGTATACCTTTTTGTCGCAAAAATTATGCAGTTTTAATATTTTTTAATAAATAGAGGGATACCGTTTACGAGCACAATTACACCAACAACATAGCTTTTGTGGCGTCCTTTAGAAAATACATCGAAACGGATAACATATTATGGTTTCTCAGGCACTAGAACCCTATCTTCAAATTTTCACGTTTTTACATAAAAAATCTTTCAATTTACTGAGAAAAAACATATTTTACATTTCAACTTTGCCACCCTGTATCTTTTTTATCATCAATATTTTATGAGAGGAAGTTGCGTCAGATTATAATATTTTTAGGCCAAGAATCATCCATTTCACTTAGGTTCATCACTTACGAACCACCCTGTAAACTTTTTCTGTACGTGTATTTCATTAGGGGTAGATTTCATTTCTCCCAGTTATATTCTTAATGTTAGATTTGGCGTTAACAAAACGTTGATTTCGGCAAAAAGTTTTAAAATGGAAATGACGAGGAGTATTTAAAAATAATTCGTTTTTGTATTTTTCCGAAATGCAGCTCTAATTGTGTACACAATCCGTTTTATTTGAAAAAACCCTGAAAATGTTTTCCAGGACAATGAAACCTCTCGTTTGTAGCTTTTTATATCGACGAGTTTGATTATACTCAAATTTAATGACCTGCGTTATTTTATACAAGCTGTTCGCTATTATTAAGAACATCCCAATATTTTTTATTTTTACAAATAAGCTAACACAAACACATCCACCAGTAGATACATTTGACTGTTAGGTAAACGTTATCCGTCATTTTAATATCAAAACAATTACTTAGTAAATTGGGTGATTCAAAAAACAATCCACTTTATCCGGATTTCTATCTGACCTGAAAACTTTTTAACTTTTTATGTTTTGTGGGTCTGAATATTGGTAAATAATACTAAATAACTGAAAATCAAATAAAGTTTATTGAGGAATTGCATAGGTTTAATAAGAATCAATAGCAAATGTTTTGTAGAATTATTTTTTATATGAATCACTCTATATTTTACCACTTTTATATATTACCGCCATTGTAAATTAATTTATCTCAAATATTCATAATACTTAACTTGATAGTTTTCATGAATGGTTTTGTCTGCCCTGTTTGTTGTTTTTTGGGTCTAATTTAGTAGCACAATTAAAATAAAAATACTATTAAAAGGTGACCAGAATATTAATACAGACATCAAAATAGATAACATAGAACTAGAACAATTAAAGAATTTAAATACCTAGGAGTAATGCAGTGGCAGATTTACCAACAGGCTGAGTAGGCTGGAGTAGCGGCAGATTTTAGGGGCGGCAAATTTGGCATTATTATGAACCATTGAGTCAAAGATATCAATAAATGTTTACCAACACATCAAAAACAGGAACTGTGAGTTTTGGAAATCTAGCATTAGAAGTAGATCTAAAGGTAGTCACATTATGACTAGAGTTTCGATCGAGAGCTATTAGTAGTTTCATCTTCAAAAAGCTGAAAATAAATAGCTTGAATATGACAATAATGCTTATCAAAGTCTGTACGAATAATACTATATGACTAGTTAACGCCTTCCTGTACAGAAACGATAGAAATGATGCAATTAATTAATTATATATGAGAAATTAAAACTAATAAACTGAACTGAAATAACTTTATTAATTATAAAAAAGTTTTAAGTCAAATTATTTTAGACAACCCTCATTTCACAGAGCAAATACAATCAAAAACACTCTAAAATACACAGCATGAGACTAAATTGATAAATGTAAATGACAATAACGGATACGAAAGGTTGAAATGTCAACTAAAATCCACCCTTGATCGACAAATTGTGTTACACCGCAAAATGGCTTAACTACTGAATAGTGGTTAAACATAGCTTAATCATTGGTCCAGTATGGGTTAACCTGATGAGCTACAACGCACCCTCAGTAAGACAATTTTATAACTTTCATAATGTAAAAAGTAAAACTTTCGTGGACACCAAAATAAAAGAGCTCCAAGATCATGTAAATTTTGAAAATATTCTTTTTTTGAAATCAGTTTCTTATTATTTAAGAGCTTTTAAAAAATAAAATTTCACATGCAGAATCTAATGAAACCTGCGGCCAGATAACAAAAACTTGAAGGGCAGCACAATGTATAGTATGTAAATGTTTTCCTTAATCTTAGTTATCTGGCTCTAGTGATAGGTTGTATGTAAAGTCGTTGAGTGATAACGGTAATATAATAAACTTGTAAATATAATACAATAATATATCATATTATTGCATATACTTTATCAATATAATATTTTTCCAATAATGTTCCAATAAACTTATCAAATTGCTCTATTCCTGTTCATTTTATCATTTGTTTCACCCGTTTCATTTAAAATTAAAATTATTTGAGCTTTGTCGAACTGTTATGAATACAAACAACGGATTATTCCAAGCCATTTGTATCAGAATTGCAGGAACCGGAATTTAATAATAAATTACAATGTTTGTAATGGTAAAATTTGTTATTTCTTTAAAATTTCGTTTAACTATCTACCTTGCGATAACAGGAGACAACTCGGCCCTTTTTCGGAGACAGCTCGATCCTAACAAAAATCTACCCGCCTTTTATAAAAAACAAATGACTTTTTAGCTTTAACATGGTCATATTCTTTCTTTTTTACTGTCTTAACTTTCTGTTTATTTTACTATTACAATTCATTACTAAACAGACAGTTCTCGATTTTTCTATAAGAGTTCTTGATGATTCCAGATGTTTTTCTTTTCCTTTTTCTCTATGGATTTTACATATTCGACAGTAGAGGTCCGACGTAACAATATAATAAAAACAATGGAAAATAAAAAGGCGCTTTTTATAGTAATTAAAACAGTAGACTGGCAAACATAATGTAGACTTTATAATTACCAAGCCCAGCCAACCCTCCAAACTTCCCTTTATCGATTAGAAACGAGCAAATGGATAATTTCAACCAGACTTGTGTATAAAATACATTGACCAAATTAGGTCGCTGTTACCATAGCATACTGAAATTTCAGACGATTTGACGAGAAATGTTCCAGACTCTTAGTAATATTTTCAGTGACCTATATTCAAAAAATTAGAGGAAATCTTAAGCGATATCCTAACAACATGACAAATAGACCGTGGGCCCATGACACCAGAAGTATCGATAATCAATGTTCGTATGCCCTTTTAGGGACTTACTCAGACAGCACGGTCAACCGGGAAAAAGTGCATCCGATCGTCTGTGACTAGTCATTGCATTGGAAAAAGGGTCAAATATTCGATGAACGAGGAAGCTCGGTCATATAGACAGATTATCGGATCTTGCATGAAATAACCGGGCACCTGCCGGCTTGCTGCGGCATTTTTATACGATTCCAGAGAAGAAATCTCGATTTATAACATAATCAAGTGACCAGACTAACCTAAAAATAGTCGATTACTTATGTTCGTATGCTAATTTCGGTGCCGATAGACTAGGAGATTTTAAAAGACAAAATCTGGTTTGCATACGGATTGAATATAAGATATTAATGATATTATGAGCCTTATATTTCACAGCATCTTAAGTACATCTTGTGCATGTAAAAATGCAAAATTGTTGTATAAGTTCCAAAAATTACCAGATAAGCGGGATTGGATAGGTACTTAGAAATCGGTACTCGGAGGTTGATGGAGTCTCTCATCTGCAATATGACCTTGAAAATTTTTTAGAGATGATGGTTCATCTCATGGTCTTCTTTCCGTCCCTCTTGCAGCTTGTAAGGAGCGATTAGCAAATAATACAATACCAGACTAGGGTACAGTCTCTAAACCAAGCCGTTAAAAGAGATGAACAAGGTATGCAGATAATATCTCTCTTTCAACCTGCTCGATATACAAGTGGAATGTATAGGTGAGAAGTATATTCTCTTCACATATTTATAAACTGACGGGAGCATGTGATATTCTGCACGGTACAATCTGTTACTCTCTTTCTGAATCGGTAAGAAACTCTTGGTTCAGGAGCGGGGCAAGTACTTCAGTGTCTCGGCTTATATATGTCCAAGTACGTACTAATCACCAAAATCAAGGAAACTTTTGCCGTAAAACGTTCTCAGAATGTTCGTTATCCGACAACCGAAAGTCCCAGGTACGTCCTTGCGACGTTACTAAACCATACGTCCCCTGGAAGTCCTAATTAGAACATTCCAAGTACGTCCTCTTATGATTTTTAATGGATTTGGATGATTATGATGGACACAGGGAAAATCATTGAAAATAAATACCATAATATCTCCATATACATTTATTTAATAGTATATTATTAAACGAGCAATTTATGATAGCCATAATTGCCCCCTCGCCTGCGGCTCGTGACGCAAGTCACCCAAGTGAATTATGGCCATAAATTGCGAGTAGAATACTATACTTTGTCCACGACACTTAATTTATTTATTAATAAATAAAAGTCAGTAGCGATTTGGCAAATTACTAACCTCAAAATGTTGTGGCATCTACCTCAAATAATTTGACATATATAGAGATGGGCGATACTGTAGAAAGTATCAATACAACGTACCGTTATAAATATATTGTTTTAAAATACTTAATATTAGAAAATATCGTTATGAAAAGTATCAATACTAAAAATTACAATATTTTATAGATACGATATATGTCAGAAACAAATTTCCTGATCAAAATACACAGATTTAATAGTTTATTCCATATTGTTCCCCTATCTCTAGTCGTGAATTATGAACCATAATACACTACAGTGTATTATGAACCATAATTCACGACAGTTGATATATGGGTACCATATACCTTTAGTTAAGAGGTAAAATATTGACTTATTATTAGGTGGTCGTGGACAAATATTAATATTGTACCTACATTTATATATAAGTACTAAGGACCACGACACGATAAATTTCTATGCCTTCCACCTTTCCATGTATTTCTGTACTTTCTGTTGAGTTACTATTGGCACATTGTTCAAAGCATAGTTCAATTTTTGTAGGAAAATAAGGATTAAGGTTATACACTGTTGTATCTTCAGGTTCGTTCAAAATAATTTCTCTATTGGATGCATAATCACTACTACTACAATCATGCTCTTCAACATCCAAGCAGAGAATGCCGAATCTACCGATATATTGAAATTGGCAACTTTAAATCCATTGGCACGCATGTAATATTTTTTTATCATTCTCATGATAATAAATGAGCCTGGATCAGAGACTTCTTTCATTGACACTTTAGGTACCTATGTACCAAGTGTTCAACAAACACATCAAATATATTTATACACAATATCACACAACTTTTTGATCACAACAAAACTGTACCAAAAATTATATTATACACAGAAACTATACATACAAACAACCAAAATGGCGACTGACGCATAGATTAGATCACCAAGGGTGGGTGGCGACGTAGCGAATGTGCTGCCAGGCAAGCGCATTTGATGAATAAAAATAGTTGTGTTAAATTTAAAAAAAAAACTTAATATATTAGGTATTTGTTGGTTATTATTCTGAGGATATCCTGTGCTGTCTGGGTTGGGCCTGCGGAATTTTTTTAGCTCTTCTCGCTCAAAAATGCATGATTGTAATCCAGTAATCCGGACCAATACTTGGTTTTCCTGACAAAGTAGAGCACCAAGCGGGAAGAAAATGTCATTTTCCGCTCGGCTACATAGGGGCAAAACTCGTAGTGGACCGGAAAAGCTATTTGCGGCCTACTCCGTTCACTAAATAGCTATTTGTATTACTAGGGAGGAAAGTGCCACTTTTCCTCCCGCAGGATGTAGTTTAGTAAACATCCAAGGGAGAAAAAGGCACTTTACTCCTATGTGATACATATGATTTTTCCTCCTACCCACCTTTTTTTGAAAATTTATTTACGACACAAATAGGTAACGAATATAATTAAGAACACAACAATTATTTATTAAACAAATTTATCAATATATGTTCTACAATTAAGTACATAGTATTGTTTAACTATATTTTAGAATTATTTATGTTAATATTGAATGTGCAGTTTTGAGCAGCACTTATATGAACACCATTGGAAGAAGATAGGGTTTGAACAGGAGCTTTAGTATTTGAAATATTTTCGCTTAGCACATTGTAATGGTGGTAACTTCTAGAAGTGCTTGGCTGATTTTGATCAAGTTCAGGTTCTACATTATTTCCCATAATTTGATCAGAAATTTTCCTTTTTTTTGTGTAAGATTGTTCTACATAACCTTCTGCGATATTGGTTGATTTTCAATCGCCATGCTGTTTTAGAGCTAAAATATACCCACCAGCGTTTACTAACAGAGTTGCTGAAGTTCTTCTGAAACTGTGCCCTGTGTAATGTTTGGCATTTGGAAGATTGAGATATTCTGCAATTTTTTGTGGTATTTTGGATATACTATTTTTACCAACCACTTGATTTATACATTTGCCTGCTTTAAAGCATACCAACAATCGTTTATGCTCAGTTTTAGGACGTAGACAGATATACTTTTTAACGATTTGAACAAAATTTGAGCCGTTACCTGTTGTAGTATTGATAACGAAAGTTCGTTGTTTATACGTTTTTGAAGTGTGGATATTTATGACTAAAAGATTGTCTCTGCAATATCATCCATAGTCATTTTAATAAGCTCATCACATCGACATGCTCCAGAAATTCCAATAACAAGGACTACCTATATATACCTATATTTTATATCAAAAATTAAATTATTTGCATGGGATTTCATTTCTTACCTCCATTAATAAAAAAACATCATCGGGGGCTTCCATTAAGAATGTATTTATTTCTTCTCTTGTAAAAGTTTTAGCTTTATTTGGTTTGTATCCGGCATTTTGACGTTTGCAATCAACTTTGGATATTTAATATCGACATTGTCCTTCATTTGTATCATTGTGCGTAGCATTGAATATTTAGACCAAAGTGTTGAAGCTTTTAATGATTTCCCATGTAGTGAAAAATATGCCAGTAAAACATTCTCTGAATATTTATGTATCTTGTTGTCTTCAGCCCATTGCTTATATTGTGCATATTGTTTTTCATACCTGTCTTTAGATTTTTGTGGTAGTAAGGTTAATGACGCTATGTTAGCTTGTTCCTTAATATTAGATGGTGTATTTGGACATTCAAAATCAATTGAATCGCTCTCTATTTTTCAAAAACTCAACTAAGTTTAATGAATGTAGCGACTTTGCACCTCAAAAGTCAATCGCCGTGTTTACTGTCAGTGAGCCACAGCATACTATGCTTTTCTTATTCTGAACTCAAAAAACGTATATCTAAGATTGCTGAAGTTGAAATTTGTATTGAAGAACTACGTTGAAGTAACATTAATGTTTGATTTTTACCAAAAAACAGGATATACAGGATGTTCTAGAAATTATGGAAACAATATGAATATAATGAATTCACAAGTTTCATCGTTTACAACTTACTTGAAATGAGAGGGAGGAAAGTGTGTACTTTCTATAGGGGTAGGAGGAAAATATTTTTTCCGCCCAGGGTATAGTGGAGATGACTAAGAACGTTGAGAAATTCACCCTGACCACATTGGAATGCGCCAAGATGGGAAGTTTGGGAATTAATTAACTAATGTTGCCAATGCGCAAATTGTATGCAAACCGTAATGTCATATACACTCTCACGTCTACTAATTATGGTGAAATTTTCAACATTTCCTCAATTATCGACTATTTATAGGTTAGTCCGGTCACTTGATGTTGTCATAAATCGTCATAAATCTTCGGAATCGTATGCAAATGTCGGAACAGTGTTTGATAGGTCGGAAGGAGCTGCCCTACCAAAGGGCATATAGTTTCCTCGATCATCGTCTATCAACAGTGGAAAATCGCCACTTGCGGTAGCGACCTGGGCGTATGCAAACCGGCTAGTGCCCGGTTATTTTTTGCAAGATGCGATAATTTATCTATATGGCCGAGCTTCTTCGTTCATCGAATACTTTTTCCAACCAAAAGTGGAGCTCATAGCAGGTGCAAGGGGACTGACCACAGACGTTTTTTCCCGGATGAGTAAGTCCCTAAAAGGGCATAAGAGCATTGATTATCGACATTTCTGGTGTCCTGGGCTCACGGTCTAAAAGGAAACAACTGTCCACTATGTTATCTAGTCCCATATTAGAGTTCATAGAAAAAGGCATTTGAAGAATTATCGGAGACCAATACGAGGGCTGCACATAACAACATAGTTGGAGCCTATCAACAAATATAAAATGTTGAAATTAACCGTCATCTTCAGTTTATTCAACGTTTAACTTAAGTTCCAGACCACTTAGCTCAAAGATGTACCTAAATTGAATTTTTAAAGTTGATGAGTCAGCCAAAAAATGGAATGAAGCCGATTATTTTTTAATGTTTATGAAACCAATAGAAATTTTCAATTTCAGTAATTCATATAAGTATGTACATTCTAGCCAGTCAAAACATTATTATAGTTAGAATAATATTCTTACATTATTCCAGCGAGAATGATTCAATGTACATTGTATTTATTGAATGACAACCAAATAAAACGTATTTTCTTGATCTGACGCACTGTCATAATTAATCAAAAAATTTGTAGAATTAATTCTGTTTATATTGAGTCGAGTGATATAAAGAACATCCCACACTTCTTATGGATTTCGGCCACCGACATAGGTATTTTCTTAAGATCTCAGTATTTTATTTTGGTAGTCAAAATAAGCATTGCACTGACCTTGTAGCCATACAGGGCGATACTAAAAAAATAGGTCAAAGATTCTTGAAAGTATTTTTATTATTAATGCAAAATGCTGTAATTCAACTTTGTGGCATTTTTATGGAGATAAAAACAAGAGTGAATTATTTTCTGCTTTAGCGCGTAGACTCCGTTTCACACAACGTCGGTACAATGCCAAAACCATGAATGTGAAAAACGCGTTTTAAGCATTGAAGACATTGCTAAAAATAGAGATTTCATTTTGTGGTTATTATCCACTATTGAAAGGATTACTTTTGTAAAAAAATAAACAATGTCGGTTGAAGATTTCAAATTTTTGTAATTTTTATCAAAAAAAGCACATTCGTTTTTTTGGCTTTGCAAAAAAAGTTGAAAAAAAAGTATTCGTCTACATAAAAAAGTACACATTTTGAAAAGAAAATGTTAAATGAATTTTTATTATACTGAAAATTATCAAAATACAAAAAATAAAATATTATTCTAGCAAACAAAAATGTTTATCCCGGATGTCACGGCTTGTTTTTAAAGATTTATAAAAATTATGATAAGCCCTAGGAAAGTCTTCACACATTTTTTGCAAATATTTTTTCTTCGCTTCACTAATAGACAGTTCAGTTGCATAAGCTTTGTTTATTGAAGCAGTTGTGGGACGACCACGGTTTTTAGTCTTGCGGCAGTCTATCTCAACAAAATCTCCAGAAAATTCAGTTTTGTAATATAGTTTTGATGGCTCCTCTTTTAAATAGCGAAGCCGGCCAATTTCTCTCGAGGGGATTTTAAAACTAAGAGAAATGCTTGAAAAAGCCTTGAAGTCAAAAAACTCATCAAACAACATGTTTTTTACAAACAGAGCTCACTGCTATCTACATCGCCGCAAAAGAGATTACCAAAAGAAACACCACAGGTAATAGAATTCACATTCTTACGGATAGTAGACAAGCACTACTAGCCCTGAACAGACCACGTATCACATCAGGTCTAGTACTGGAGTGTCACCTGTCCCTGATCGAAGCCTGTAGCAACAACGAAGTCACTCTAGGCAGGATCAAGGGGCACAGTAAATCGAAAGGTAACCACATTGCCGACTCACTAGCCAGAAAAGCAGCCTCCCAAAAACTCTTGGGACCTGGCACTTTCATTGGTCTGTCGGCGTCGGCTATGATTGACCTAATAAAGGAACACTCCCTTGATAAGTTTAAGGGTAGATGGGACGATGCAGAAGGTTGCAGGCTTGCCAAGGAACTGCTGCAGTATCCAGACAGCAAAGTAGCCAAAAAATACGTGACTATGAACAGACAAAACCTTCGGACAGCCACGGGTATTCTGACCGGTCACTGCCACCTACGAAAACACCTCTACAGACTGGGTCTGTTTGACACTTCACTCTGTAGAGGATGTGAGCAGGAAGATGAGACTGTCGAACACATACTTTGTGAATGTCCTACACTCTCTTTTTAGGTTTTCCGTATTCGGCGAGTACAGGCTAACACAAGCCAGCATGAGGGAGCTTACTTCCGGCGACGTTATCGCCAACTTCAAACAAGTAGGCTGGATGACGAGCCAGAAGGTAGTCTGCACCTCAGAAGGAGGATGCACAATGGGCCAATTGTGGCCTAAGTGCTGTGGGGGTCACCCACCCTTCAAATTCTTACAGATACAGATGTTTTTTACACTTAAAGGCCCCGGTGATACACGAGCATCCCTTATTAATTGTGCCCAACCGTCAGGCGTAAACACTGGTATATACTTCGCCTTCCTTGCTACTTTGGAGTGAATGGAGTCACACTCCATTTCACTGTGACCAGTTTAAAAAAAACGGTGATCCATTACCTCCAATGACTGATGATTGCTAAGGAGTTGCATACACATGGAAGCAAATGCAGAATTCTCTTGCTGCCGCCACAGCCATCTGACATCATACGCACGGATGTGATTTCAGTGTGCGACATGATCAAATCATACACACAAGAGGCTATGTCATTTGCCCCTCGTGTACCCTGCGTTTCATCTCAAAGATAGCATTTAACTTTTTGATTTCCCAAATTGTACATTGTCAGATTGTAGACTGCTATTTCACCAATCTGATGAATTTTAAGTGCCGAAAACACGACTGTGGCATATTCACTATTTTGGATTTCACAGATTCGCTCAAAGTACAATGCTAAAAACACCAATGTGGTACATTCGTGCCTTAGGTATTGAAGCAATTGCTAAATTCCTACTTTCTCGAATTAGACATCGGGCGTAGATGGGTGTTAGGCTCGCGATGCGCATTCGTGATTTTGGCCTTGAAAACTTTCAATAATAATAATAATAATAATAATGTTTATTCATAAAATACAATACAATTTGATAAAAACAATTTCAAATCTTTCAGAATAAACATTGATACATCGCTGAGGCATAATAATGCCTGTGCGCGAGTTATAAAACTTGTAATAACATGTATAAACCATATAAAAATAAAATAACATAAAACAGCATGAAACAACATAATTTAGTGATAATATAATATATAGTGATAGGTCTTGATAGTGAGTTGTGGTCAAAGTCGGGAGTTAAGGTCTTAATCGGGTAATAAGCGTTTTAGCTTTGCGTTTAATTTTGAAATTGGGATAAAATTTTGTAATATTCCAAAAATAAAATTGAATAAACATGAATAAATTATTTTAGATACCTTAAATTAATGAAATCATCAAAAATATGTCTGTTTTTACTAGATATCCAGTTTTTTACAGAATATTTGTAACATGGCAGTTTATTTATTTCCTTAATATTATTTGGTAGCATATTAAAGAGTATTGGTGCAAAATAAGTCGTACATCGTTGTCCAATGGTCTTTAAGCTCATTGCGAGGTAAGTACATTTACGTCGAGTAGGGTAATTATGTTGTGGAAAAAGTATATTTATATTTCTTTTGAAGATGTTTATTAGAATGTTTTGGCAGTATAACTGTCTCATGTCAAAAAAAGTACTCTCCATAAAAAGCGCATCGCTGGGGTAAAACACTGGTTTTTTTTAAATTAGCCTTATTATCCATTTCTGCATATTTTCCAACTGTTTCAAATGGCAATCTGCCACACCACCCCAACCAATAATTCCGTACGTAAGATGCGATTGTACCAGGGACGACAAATATAAAGTTTTCAACTGGGTTTCATCTAAAAAGTCGCGTAAGTATTTAAATTTATGTAGCAACCCTCTGAGTTTATTAGTAATATTTTTCATTTGTAGATCCCATTTCAAATGCCTATCTATAATAATACTAGGTCCTTAATTGATGAGGCTTCGGGAATTTGAGTATTTTCATCAACATATATTGCACCAAGATTCGGCAAATTATTTATGTAAGATGTAAATGGCAGATATTTAGTTTTTTCTATATTTAACGTTAGTTTATTTAGTTGAAACCATTTTTTAACTGCTTTAAAATCGTCTTCAACTTCCATTTTCAGCGTTTGCCAGTTTCTTGACTTGTATGTTATGACTGTATCATCTGCGAAACTTATTATTTCTCCTTTTGTATTTACTGCCATCAGGCTGTTAATATATAGGGTAAAGAGAAGAGGTCCAAGTACAGTCCCTTGTGGTACGCCATAGGTGATTGTTTTTGGTTCACTAAATACTCCATCCACTTCCACATATTGTTTTCTATTTTTTAGGTAGCTTTCTATTATACGATATATTTTTCCACGTAGTCCATAAAATTTAATCTTTTCCAGTAAACGCTTGTGATACACCGTATCAAAAGCTTTAGAGAGGTCGATAAAGATACAAATTGTAGGTGTTTTCGTATCTAAAGCATTGTATAGTTGAGAGATTAAAGCGTGTATTGCATCCCCTGTCGATTTTTTCTCTCTAAACCCATATTGATTATCATTTAGTACTTGAAACTTATTTAAAAACTTGGTTATTTTATTTTTTAGTATTTTTTCAAGAATTTTCGAAAAAACTGACAGCAGCGATATTGGCCTATAATTTTGTGTCAATGTTTTGTCGCCAGATTTATATAGTGTCTTAACAATTCCAATTTTGAGGCATTCTGGGAAGCATTCGTCATTAAAACTCTCATTTATTAGATAAGTTAACGGTTGTGAAATTTCATCTTCAATTTCCTTAATGGTTTCAACTCTGATGTTATCCCAACCAGGTGCTTTTTTAGATTTTAGTGTATATATTACATTTTTTACTTCGGCTTCAGTTATATTATGTATATACATAGTATTATCGATATTGTCCAAATGTTCTTCGAAGTCATCTGGAGGTAATATGTTGTTTGCCAAGTTATGTCCCAATTCGGTATAGTAGCTATTGAAGTTATTTGCTATATCAATAGCAGCTATTAATACTTGCCCGTTTCTTGTTAATTTTTCGATTTTTGGTTTAGGTTTTTTCTTTCCACAAATTTTGTTCACACAGTCCCACAAAGCTGAAGAAGAGTTTTCACTTTTTTGTATTAAAGTATTTACATAATTCCTCTTATTTATGTTTATTAGGGATTTAATTTTACTCTTATATCTATTATATCTTTCTTTTAATTTTTTATTTTCAGGTTTTTTTAAAGTTAATGAGTACATATTGTTTTTTTCCCTAAAGGAATTCGCTAGACCTTTAGTCATCCATGGTTTTCTTACCAACTGTTTATTTTCTTTTATTTTTACCAATTTTGTATTTTTATCTATATGATACTTTAATTTATTTACGAAAGAGTCGAATGCTGCATTTACATTTTTTAATATGTACATGTCTTCCCATTTTTTATTTTGTAAATCGGTTTTTAGTTTAACATGATTTAAATAGCTTTTGTAGTTTAACTTTTCTTCATTTGGAGTCAATACGTATAGTTAATCCTATTGGAAAGTGATCCGTTATATCGTTCTCAAAAATAAAACTATGCTGTCCTTTTATATTTCTATTTGTTTTAAAGAAGAAGTGATCTAAACATGTTTTACTAGCAGGTCTTGTAATTTTATTTATATACGATTCGAAATTGTAGGTGTTTAAATAGTTTCTATAATTTTCAACATGTTCCTCACTACTTAGCAAATCGATGTTCATATCACCTACTATAACGTGTGTCTGGTGTTTCTTGTTTTTTTCTAAATATCTTAGTAGCTCCAAGCGCTGAAAATGAATTTGGTGATCTGTATATTGCAGTTAAAAAAAGGTTACAATCTCTTAAAGAAATATGCATTTCAACTGCTCTATGATCAGCGATTAATGTGGTTTCGAATTTATAATTTAATGAAGATTTGATATAAATAATTATACCATCATTTCTATTTATTATTCCATTATTATATAGAATATCATACCCATCCAGTGAAAATACATCTAAAGAATTAGTGAGTTGGAAGGTTTCTGTTAAAACGATTATATCAAACTCCAGTTTAAAATTATTTAAAAATATACATAAACTATCAAAATTTTTACTGAGACTACGTATATTTGAATGAATTATATTAAATTTGCCAACCGACTTTTCTAAATATACTTACTGTATGGAATTCAGAGATATTTTGAACGATCCTACAGTGTTATGCTTATAATTTTGAATATATGCATTCATTTTTTTCCACTAAACACTAAAAATCAATTATTTATTAGAGTTTGTAGAACCAAACCTGTTATTTTTGTATGCTTCTGCTTTAGGAGTAGAGTCTGGCTGCTTCGTTTGAGTTTTAGAATTTTCTCCTTTCTTGGGTTTTTCTAAGTTTGGTACTGGTTGAGTTTGCAAGATCGGTGCTGAATGATTTTCAAAGTTATTTACAGTGGGTGTACTGGGAGCGCTGTTTGTATGGACAGTATTATAGCTATCAGTTTCAGTCCCCTCATAGGCTAGTATGTCTTCAGCAGAAAGAATCTCGTTATCGACGTATATTTTGGCACCTTTTATATAACACCTATTTGCAGAAGTTTTGACTCTTTTTAAATGTCTTCTAAGTATGTCGTTTGAGGTCGTTTAGGTTAACATGTCTGCTGAAGCACTTAGGCAAAACATGCCAAATTTGCACATTCGTGGTTTTGGCATTGTATCGAAGATAAGAAAAACCCACTAGAAGTCTAGAAATTGCAGTCGTATGCGCGAAGAAGCTGCACATAACAATATCTGAACATCAATATCGGTAAAGGCCATAGGCTGTTCAGCTTCTTCGCGCATACGACTGCAACTTCTAGACTTTAGTGGGTTCTTCTTATGTGAAACGGAGTCTACAGGGTGATTCAACGAAGGGACACTTGATATGATATTTCATATGGTTGTTGCAAGACTTGATTATTCGTTGGTGTACCCAATATAACAGGGTCTCCCAAGTTATCGTAAACAGGCAATATTTCGCTCATTTGACAAGATAATTAATATAATAAAAAAGCTGCTTTAAACAACCCGCTGGGAAAAAGGTGATCAAGATGCTCCGCAACAATGCCTGCATTATAAGGTAGAGCACAGTTCTGTTGCCAGATCATTGTATATCGCTTTGCCAACGGAATGTTTTCTATAAGTTCAGGAAATTTGTTTTCAAGAAAATCTAAATACCTGTGTCCAGTCAATGTGCCCTCATAAATTACGGCCAATAAAATGACCATTGAATAGCCCACACCACACATTTGTACCCCAAACTCTTTGGAAACGAGTTGAACGAACCCAGTGTGGATTTTCGTTAGACCAATAATGGGTATTATGTGTATTCACTGGAAGCGGTTTTCATCACTCCAAAATATTTGAATAAAAAGCAAGGGACTATCGGCAATTATAACATCAACTAGAGAAATCAAGTCCAATCTTCGTTCGAAATCAGTAGGCCTGTCTTTGAACTAACTGAAGTTTAAAAGGGTGATATTATTTGTGTGTCTTTATAATTCTCTGTATGGTGCTTTTCCTCATTCCGATTCCTTCAGCTATTTTTCCAAGGGAGGTATGGGGGTTAACACCAAATGAAAGTACATTAACAACATTATCATCATTTCTGACAGAATTTGGGAGTGATGCAATGTTTTTGTTCGGGAATGAACCGCTGCGCAATATCTGTTACAATCTAGGAAACACCATGTGTACAAACTGATGACGTTGAGGAAAACGTTCTTGATATAAATGGGCCGCACGTCTAGCATTTTTCTTACATTCATCATAAACCAGCAGCATGTCAACGTATTCCTCTGAACTGAATGTACATGGCATTGTAGGTACAAGGTAACATGATTAATGATTTTTTAGTTGAAACTTGTGGATACTGGATACCACAAATAATTAATTTGTCGAATAATTACACTACCGCGCGTTTGCAAATGATTGATGTTCTACACTATGAAAAAGAATAACTTTAATTCATGTTGACGTAGAAAAGCATTGGCTTTTTGTTTTTGTTGTTTACCATGTATGTGCTATTTGGAAATAAAAAGTGAGGGGTAGCTATCACAGGGCTGTCAAATGTAAAATAAGTCATTAGAAAGGTACTTAAATGCCATTCGAATCAGTTTTTTTTTCATTTATTAATTATGTAGTCACATAAGCGAGATATTGCCTTCCCGATAATTAACTAATGTTAGTTGTTGAAAGTAACCAGTAAACAGACAGGTGTAAGTGAATTAGTTATAATATACAGTGCGTATTATCATACAGGGACAAATAAATTAAATAGGAGCTAGTGTTTAATAGTTACCAACAAGCCTATTACTAAGGGCTATTAACAATCGAGATATTGATAATGTTTGAGAGTAATAATCAACCCTTTAATACTCGTGTTATTTCCGTCGACTGTAAAACCTGTTTTATTTTTCCTCGATTTTGAAAAATCAAGAATATTCAGTTGATTCATAGGTAAGTACTGTCAAAAATAAATCATGACATTGAAATGTTACAGAGAAGGTCGCCGGTTCAAATGTCAGTCCTTTCGTTTCTCTTGAATTCTTTTTTGGATACCTTAAGACTAAATATTATAATAATTTTATAAAATAATAAATACGATAGGCTGGTCAAAAGCTAGAATTATTTTATATTAGCTGTTAATTTCACGGCCTTTCATAAAAATATTATTGTATGTTTCCTTGTCTATATCAAAATAGTTTATTAAAAGAATATCGTTAATTAATAAGAACCACTAGTGAAGTAGGGACGGCTAGAATAGTATATTCTTCAACGAGTGCAAAATGAGCCATTCTACACAAGTAAAAGACTATACTTTCTCCACGACTAAAAAAACTGCCAATGAGGATCGAACCCTGATCGTCCGCGCCAGGGTCAACCATTTTCATTTTCACCACTAGGCTTTAGAACATATTTATTTTTAAAACTTTTTTCAATCGAAGCCCGTACCTTTATAAATGAAATTAGTTTCGGGAGGAGTACATATTAAATCTTCACTATCGCTACTGTTGTCCATTTTTTTCTTTATACAATACGTAAAATTATAATTATATAATTATTTTGACGTTTCAAACGACCCGCTGTCAGGAGCGATTTGCGTTATTAAGTGTTTGACGTTTTAAAAGAGACGATTTGATTTATTCAATTTAATTCATTTTAGCGTGAATTCTGATAATGATAGTATGTGATTGGCTAACGAGAGTGAATTCTTTTTCATTATTCACTGGTGTGAAGTATTTATATCATTATGGAGCTAAATATGTAAAAATAATTTGTGCGTTATTATTTAGTCGTGGAGAAAGTATTATACGGTTCAGTACACCTTGTAATTAAAGGTTGTAATTGAAGGTTGTAATTGTTTGTTGGAACAGTACACTAGCCAATATTTTACATTGTTTGTCTTCCAGCCAAGCTCCGTTCAATTGATGTAATCGAATTATTCGAAATATTAAAGAATCATATTAAACAAAAAAAATGAACATTAACGTTCAAGCTGAGAAAGTTTTATTTATACATAGAAAGAATTGCTATTCATACATAAATTTTCCGAACATCACAATACACTCTTAGGTATTGTCAGCAAACTTGGAAGACACTTAAATTCTAAATTAGTCAGTTCATATCTTCAAATTTAGCTCAATTTCAAGACAATTGCAAGGTATCCGGTGTAACGGAAACTTATGATTATTGAATTTCCAACACCATTCGTGTTCTTGCTTTTCTATTGCAACTGAAATTATAATGAGTATTTATCGGAATGCATACCTACATAAATATAGCGTTCTATAAATGAGCATGAACATGAAAATCATATATTATATCATGGAATCGATATTTATGTCTTTTACTTAACATTTTTCTCCATGACTTAAGCAACTTAAAAAAAGAGCAAATACTGAAAAACCGTCATGATTTACACACAGCAGTGACTTCCAGCCTTATGAGTTGTATGAGGAGTTACAAAATACCCAAAATGATCCTAAATTTATCCAACTCTATTAAAGAAGTGAAACAGTTCCAATATATAATAGAGAACGACTTGAAAGAAACTTACCCAAATATTTACATTGCCATTAGGATTTTTTTAACAACACCTGTAAGTACTACTTCCGCTATAAAGAGGATTTGTAATTGAAACTAATTGAAAACTCTGCGTCATGAAAGACTTTCAGCTTTGGCAATTTTATCTATTGAAGCAGAATAGCATCCGGAACAAAATACGAACCAATCATTATGGAGGTCTGTAATACCCAGTAGAAAATTTCTGTTTCTTCAGTTATTGTTTGGTTTGCTTCTTAATTGATAAAAATTTCAAGTGATTTATTTGATATTCCCTTTTTCTTGCACCCTTAGAGGGCCTCGCGAAATGTACCTTGCCCACATTTCACTAAAAGTTCTTCTCTAATTTGCTCACAGTTATTGATGATATGTAATTTAATAATTCTACCAACCTTTTTTGTCAATCATCAATTTTCTTTTCCAATATTATCTTTATTTCTTGCTATTTTCTTTCTGATTCTGATTACTTGAATTTTTCTGGCCCAGTTTCTGAATAATTCACGGGATTATACAGGGTGATTCATTTAGGAAAAGCGCTTACAGTAACGGTAGGTGGGACACACCGAGGAGATTCTAAATAACATACAAGTATTGTTTTACAACCAAGATTAGATTTACTAATTTTCCTCCTAGTTACGTATTTAAAAAGGGCAAAAAAAAGTAAGACTAAAAGGTTCTGGTGTTTTCACACACAACTATTTTACTTAAAGGCAAATCTAGTATTTCGATAATAAGGTGGCTCAAAATTGGAAATTTCTTTTCCAAATGTTTTTTTTACAGTTTTATTCCATAAAATCATCAACTATTCTTTATTTCTGAATCCCAATCTTAGAAAATGAGAGAATAGGTGCGTATTAAGGACAAATTATTACTAACTTTGAAACACCCTGTATGAGTGAAAACATGATCATAACGTTGGTTTCTTTTGCTATTACACTCACAACAGTTGTTCAAAGTGGCCACTATTTTGCTCTATACATTTCTCTGGTCTTGAAGTTATATTTGTATTTGTCCTATTCATAGCTAGAACATTCCGAAGTTTGTCGCATGCGTCCTCAATTCTCCATAGAAGGTCCTCTCTAGTGGCTACTTCACTTGGATAATAATAATATTGAATAACCCCAAACCGGGTAATCGCCTGGATTAAAATCGGGCGCACTTGCAAACCAGTTGTGAGATTCTCATCTAGCAATATGGATAAAAAATTTTGCAAAAACTCCAAATACACTTCACCGGTTAGTAGATTTGGTAGGATATGTATTCCAATTAATCAGTTGTTAATATCATGCATTTTTTTCGCCCCAAGCATGGGCATTGCAATACAACAAAATTGCAGCTGAGAACTACAAGTCGTTCGATCAATAACACAATTTTAATTTCTTTGGCATTGAATATTTTGCTCCTAGCGCCCCTGGTTCTGCAAGCAACTAATTTATTATCCTTGAAATGCCATAAAACTTGCCACCCTCAAAGGATACCGGTGTAATCAATCGTACCGTCTTCCTGTCTTCCAAAGTTGTTTTCCCCTAACTACTTTTGCCTCATCGCCGCCAGCAAACGTTTTATTTAATTTCAATACTTTAATGATCCAGAAATTGAGTAAAAATACACAGAATAGCAATCATTGATGCTTCCCGACATTTCGGTGTAAATTTCCGGATATTCCCTTATCATATTTCCTGAAGTTTTCTAGGAATTTCTAATCTGTTTCAACCTCTGATAAAATTTGTTTCAAATTCAAGACTTTACAAGACGTTACAAGCTTTCTTCGATCACCTCTTCTACCATTCAGATAAACCGATTCTATAGGGAATAAAAAGTTGAGGAAAGGAAAAGAAAGGCATAACTTCCATTGGGATTATAGAATCTCTCACTCAAATCTGAATTCACGAGCCATAATCTATTAACAATAATAATAATACATTGATTACCTACGCAGGCACAAAATCAACTTTGCAACATCATCCATCAGAAGTTGGCCAACAAATTTGGATTAGTTAGCACCTACACCCCTTACTACAAGTACCATCCGCATTCGGTTCTAGAGAATGCTGATTTTAGACTATTCTACGATAGGTCAATTATAATCGATAGACGGATGGCGATTAACCGGCCTGATATTGTACTTGTGGTTAAGAAAGCTAACACGTTTCTTCTGGTGGATGGTGTTGTACCCAATAATAGCAATATTCTAAACAAATATAACGAGAAAATTGCAAAATAAATTAATCTTGCAATTGAGGTAGAACGGATGTGGCATGCAGAGAAAATAGAGATCGATCTGCAGAAGGCTGCCATTTTGAATACCTGTCACACTGTCCGTAAATCTCTAAATATGTCACTTCTGAGCCTAATCCAATTTGCGTTTACACACGCTCGGGACAGGTGAACATTACCAGCAAGGGCTGAGCAAGTGTATATTTGGGAGGACAAAAATAATAGTGATAATTTTTATTCATCAAAAGAATATACAGTTGATTAGTGAGGTAAGAGGGAAAGGAACATAAGTGCATGTCTTTAAGTAAATCGCCTTAATTCAACTAATAGCCTCAATGACAGTTACCCACTTAACTACTAACTTAAATGGTAACATGATTGATATTTGCAAAATACAAAATATAAAACGTAAAAAAAATTGTTTTCCAATAATTAATAGGTAGATAGTCTAAGGGGTTACCACTATCACTATGGGGAAATCAATGTGTTAGAGAGAGGTCCCTTTTTGGGGAAAGTGAGAATGTGTAAGAGAGAGATAGCAGCATCTGTCATCCGTCTGTCATCTGTCACTCGTCGTCTGCCATCTGTCTGTCTTTTGTCGCGCCAAACGTCAAGCACCACATATCAGGTCAAACGTCACTTAATCATTTATGAACGTTGTTCAAGTCAGAGCTGAGTTTATCTTTATTAGTATTGAAATGATTATGTGTAGGGTAAATTAGTATATTATCATCTGAAAATTGGAAAATATTTGCATCTTCAATGGAATCAAAATAGAGAGTATAAAATAAGCACAGAAGTAGACTTAGTATACTTCCTATGTTCGTTTGACAAGGAGAAGTTAAATCTGGATTTATTTTAAGAGATGTAATTAGGATATCGAGGTGAACATTGTCAAAAGCTGCAAAAATATTTATGAATGCTGCTACTGTTATACCTTCATTAGTAAAACCCATTTGAAGGTCAGAGACAATTATTGTTGGAGCTTCTAGAGTAGATCTAGATTTCCTAAAACCATATTGAAAGTAAGGGAGAATATTTTCGTTTTCTAACCACTGTTCTAATCTGTTCTTTTTTCATTTCTGAAAAGTTTTGAAAATGCAAGAAGCTAAAGACATTGGTCTGTAAGAGTTTAATTGTTGTGATGGTTTTCCTGGGTTTAGTATGGTAATATATTTTATTTAATATATTTTAAAAAGTGATTCTTTGTGCTTAATAGGTAAATTGGATAACATTGCATAGGAAATATTGTTTTCACCAGGACTTCATATTGTAAGTTTCTTAATTGTCTTCTAATTTCCAATTCTTCAAGTAAATCTAATTCTTATCCATTCTAATTATGTGTTAGGAGTTAATGCATATTTGGTATCAAGTAGATGTTTTGCGTAATGTGATTTATCTGCTCGTAAGTGTTCATTGTGTATAATTTTCAAATTTTTAATGGTTTGACCAATATAGACAGCATTACATTCTGGCCAATTAAGTTTATATATCCCAGACTTTTTCAATATGATATTTTCGTTTTTTCATCTAACAGTTTTTCACTCACATTGCTTTCTGTTTTAAAAGGAATTGTTGTATTTTTTGTTGATTTATTTAATAATCTATTCATTACATGCAATGGATATCCATTTAATTATATTAATGTTATATTTGTTCCTTAGGAATTGGAAATGCTCTATGTATCAATGAATTACCTATATGCTGTTAGATTATGTGACATATGGGATGATTGGAATTATAAGGAAGTCACATCAGTATGTGAAAAAACAAGAATACCTAATATTGATTCTTTAAATTTTCAAATCAAGAACATCAATTGAGTTATTTTCTTCAACTTCTAATGTAAATTAAATTTTTGGCTGTAAATTATTAATATTATTGAAAAATATATCTAACTACACAAAACAAGCTAATATGTCATCTACATTCCTACAACGAAAATAGGATATTTTTTGAAATGTTAGGTACATCCAGGGGATGCCCACAAGGCGGAGTACTATCTCCCCTACTGTGGTCTATCTTGATGGATAACTTGCTTAGCGATCTCGAAAGAGAAGGGGTAGAACTGCAAGCGTATGCAGACGACCTTGTCATCTTGGCAAGGACCAAGTCAGGAAGGGTAGCATATAATATCCTCCAAAAGACGTTGGACGATGTCCACAGTTGGTGTCAGAGGGAACAGATGTCTGTTAACCCTGGCAAAACTGTAATAGTTCCCTTCACTAGAAAAAGGAAGTTGGAGGATCTTCCACCACTTTCCTACAATGGTGATGTTATTCCATTTGCAGCGGAAGTAAAATATTTGGGGATTATCCTAGATAAGAAACTTACTTGGAACGCTCACTTGGAAAAAGTTATCCATAAGGCCAGACTATCTTTGTGGACATGTCGCAGGATCTGTGGAAAATATTGGGGCTTGGGCCCAAACAAATCTATTGGATATATGTGATGATTGTTAGACCAATGATCACATATGGAGCTATTGCCTGGTGGCCAAAAGCTTTACAGCGAACGGCCCAAGCAAAGCTCTCTGGTTTACAGAGACAGGCTTGTCTGGCAATCACTGGTGCTATCAGCTCCACACCGTCAGCAGCCATGGAAATCCTTCTGGACCTACCTCCTCTCCATATATTTTTGGAAAGAGAGGCAAGATGGACAGCATACAGAATTGTACATATTTCTAAATGCACAAATCAGGCTTATGCAGAACGAAGCAGAATACTAGCGGACAGTGAAAGTCACATTATTCTGGGAATGACCTCTGACATAATGCCTCCAACAGTAAACTACGACCTGCCTTACACCGTCCTAATTCCAAATAGAGATGAATGGGTCCTCCGTAAGGATGAACTATTAAGAGCAGACAGCTGTTGGTACACAGACGGCTCAAAAACACCCTCAGGCTCTGGTGCAGGTGTATACGGGCGCAGACCTAGGACAGAAATTTCAACCTCTCTAGGATCCTATGCAACCGTATTTCAGGCGGAAATTTACGCCATTGTTTCATGTGTGGAGGGAGTGGAGCAGGCCAATCTCATACATAGAACAATAAAAATTTTCTCGGACAGCCAAGCGGCTTTAAAATCACTTAGCTCTTGCCGTGTAACGTCGAAATTGGTTTTAGACTGCCAAAAAAAACTCTCCTCAATAGGAGAACTCAATAAAGTATTGCTGGTCTGGATCCCTGGCCATTCTGGCATGGAAGGAAACGAGAAGGCAGACTTTCTTGCAAGGGGGGGTGCCGCACGTGTTTCTATCGGACCAGAACCCACAATTGGCATCGCAATAAGTTATGCCAAACAAACACTAAATACCTGGACAGCAAGAAGAGCATAATTTACCAGGATTGGTTCATTCAAAGTCTTTTATACATCCTTCGAAGTATGTCTCCAAACAAATGTTAGACCATAGCAGGCATGACCTACGTTGTCTAACAGGCCTTTTAACAGGCCACTGTCATCTGAATCATCATATGCTAAAACTTGGACTGTCGGAAGATCCGACTTGCCGTCTTTGTTTGGAAGATGATGAAACAGCAGAGCATATAATTTGTGCCTGCCCCACCGCGGCTCGAATCAGGTACCTATCTGATGTTTGGCAGGGTCTCTCTCTCGCCCTCGGACCTGAAATATCATTCACCAAATAAAATAATCGGCTTTGTTAAGAAGCTGAATTTGTTTGGTGAAATCTGAATAGGTGTGAGCCACAATAGACTCTTGTGAGTCGCAGTGGAGGGCCTTATAGACCCACTCACCACAAACCTAACCTAACCTAACATTCAAAGATTTTTCTTTTCAAACTATCCATAAAAAAATGAAAGAAAATGGCTTAAAATGCAAATGTTCACGTAAATAATGCGATTTTGATAAAATGACATTTCTGAAAAAAATAATAGAAATTTTGTAGAATTTTTCAAAATATATGAGAATTAGTATATTGTGTCCCGAGCGTAGCAGAAAGTTAAGGTCTGCTAAAACGTTTTCTGCATGTGTGACACACCACTGTTTCACCAACCGAATAAACAAAATAAAAATTGGAAAATATAACAAAAAACTTCAACAGACACTGACGATTAATTGAAAAACTCACGTGAACTGTCAAAATAATCAGGCCTTTGGTCTGCTAAACAATACTCTCCGTCCTATTTTTGGTATTCATATGATTGGTTTTCCGGTAAGGTAGGCGAAAAAATATATTTAAGCAATTTCCAGATCAAACTTTGCGTGCTTTTTGGCTCTTTTGGTCGCTTTCATTTAGACGATTGGGCTTTGATATTCACGTCAAAACCATATGTTATCCATGTTTTGGCACCAGTTATGATTATTTTGATCGATTCTAGCTCCTGAGTGATGCTTATGTCACGGTTCTTTTGGTAAAAATTTAACAATTTCGTAATAAATTTCGCTGTCACACGTTTAATCTGCAAAAATTGCATGGCATGAGCAAACCTTTAAGTTGTCTTCAGTAACTTCCCTAATAGTACTTCGAGGATCATATTCACCAATTTTTATATGGGTCCCAAAACAGATTCTACATATTATTTCAGAGCAAGTGCCAAATGTTTTTGACGTCATCGTTTAGCGTACACGGTGGTTCTTTTTTTATTGGTACCTACGCTCACCGGTTGATTTACTCTAAAATGAAATTATACTTGAAATAAATATCGATTATTTCCTAATATGAACGTCTACTTTCAACAAGATAGCGCACCTTCACATTATCAAAAAGACCTTAGGCAATATTTTGATATAATTTTCCGTCAGAGATGAATTGGCCGTAGAGGTGCAATTGAGTAGCCGGCAACATCCCCCGACTTGACACCACCTGATTTTTTTCTCTGGGGCTACCTAAAAGACCACGTTTATGTTAACAGACCAACTAACTTGAAAAATATAAAGGATCGCATACGTCTGGAAATACAGGGAATTACTCCACAAATGATCAATGATTCTATTGATAGCTTGGAGGGGAGATTGTGTCATTGTCAACATACAAATGGCCAAAAATTTGTTAGCACGTATTGTGTATTATTTGCAACTTAAATGAATGCTAAGGTTATAAATTTCTGCAACATCCAGCTCTGCTTCAAGTCACAATTTTAATATTTCTGTTAAATTTTTATACATTTTGCTATTATTTTTGAAAATGAATAGTAAGCCATTTCATTTCAAAAAATTCAGAATGGCTGCCGTACGCTAAGCGCTTTAAAGTATGCAGAATACAATCTCATTCATCGTCCTAAAATTTCATAACTTTCCCGTTATCCGTTTGAAAGATAATCCCTTGGCACGAGACTTTTTAGCAACGCTGTATATTCACATTTGATAATTTACCGCTATTGTTTGAACAATGGAATGTATTGCTACTGTGTATTTCCATATAACAGATGATATTTCGAACTTACTAAATAACCGTGAGAAGTTTCGCAGGTGTTTATTATACAAACTTTGTCATCCAATATTGTCTATTGTTTTTGGTTGTCGTTACGATAGGGATATCCTTTAAACATTTTGCAAAGGCACCGACATAATGGAAGCGTTTTTATCCATACCTAGTTGAAAATTGAAAGAAGGGGACAATAGCTAGATTTTTGTAATCCTAGGAGTATAATGTGATATAATACACCACCAACCAAAAAGTTTATGTCAAAAGTATATACTAGAACAAATATTTGTGGAGTATATAGTTCTTTTCAATATCTGAGAAACTGACCTGACCTAAGATGGGATAATGACATGCAATAAAGCTATTGTAACGTTTATTCTAATTTATATTTACAATTAATTTATATTTACAGATTTATATTCAAATACAGTCCTGATTTAATAATTTATATAATACACTAAACACGATTGTCTTGTGTTTGTAACAGTTCTCGGTCGCTTGCACGAACTGCGTACATGTCCCATTTTTCCACAATTCCAGCATCTCACAGCTTTCGATTTTCCATTTGAGAGGCTTTTCATCATGTTGACAATCTGGTCAAGCTTGTTTTCCACTTGTTCGTCTGCTACAGCCCTCACCTTGCCGTATACTCCGGAAGCCTGTGTAGCTGCTTCGTACTAAAAGGCTGCAGAGAGTACGTCAACCAGTGTCTTATGCCGAGCCAAGCGTAGAGTTCTCTGCATTTCATGGTCACGAACTCCGTCGATGAATGTCTGTACCCCTAAACATTCCATGACATTCTCCGGTGCCGATGGATAGGCAAACCGCACCAACCTCGCAATTTCTGCTTCGAATTCCTGCAGAGTTTCGTCGCGTTTTTGTTTGCGGTTTTTCAGCTGCGACTGGTACAGATGCTCCAAGTGTTCCAGGCCATATCTCATGTTCAATCGCTTTTTGAGTTGTTCAAAATCTTCGGTCTCTTCCACTGGAATGGTCTGGAGGATATCCATGGCGTCTCCTCTAAGTGCAAGAGTTAAATTCAACGCTTTTTCGTTCTCACTCCAGTTGTTTGCCTTTGATGCCGCCTCGAATTGCTTAAGACAGTTCGGCCATGACGTTTTACCATCGAATGTTGGCAGTTTCACTCGGCTGTTAATATCTTTTTCCCTTTTCGGTTTCAACTTTACTTTCTCTGCCAGTTCGTCGTTGTTCGGGGCTTGCCTAGTTGTAATATCCGGGTGATGACTAGTCTTCCTTTCGATTTCTTTGATTTTTTGTTCCATTTCTTGCCCCATTCTTTTAATCTTTTCTTTCACGGCAGAAATTTCATTTTTTATATCCGTCGAAATTTTATTTTCCATGTCTGATTTTAGGGACGAAATTTTATTTTCGACTTCAGCGGCAATGTCATTTTTCATTGACAATAATTGGCAGAAATATCGTCCTTCATAGCATAGATCTTCTCGTCCATATTAGCAGAAATATCGTCCTTCATTGTAGAAATCTCCTCGTCCATGGAGGTAATAGGTGTGTTCTTTTTGACTGAGATCTCAGTTAATCTCAGCTCACATCGGTAATGTGCGCGTTCTTTTTGATTTACTCACTTCGAAGTGAGCTGAGATTTTTCCTCCCCCTTCACCGATGCTGAATGTGATGTAAGGGGGTATCAGTTGGAGTTGAGTCGGAAATAAAGTGGAGGGGATGAATCAAGCGTGGTTATTGGAGATCTAGATTCCAGATAGGTTATGTTTATATGTTTTATGTCTCTTATTCACGCATGTGACGGCAGATCTCGCGTTTCAATTGAGTAGGTCGTTCTTTTTGGTGCTTACTCACATCACTTTATCTCAGATCACTTCAACTGAAGTGAGCTGAGATCTCAGTCAAAAAGAACACACCTAATGTTAGCAGAAATGTCGTTCTTCATGGTAGAAATCTTCTCGTCCATATTAGCAGAAATACCGTCCTTCATAGCAGATATTGACGAGATTATGGTGGAGGACTCGTCATTGAATAAGAATGTTTCTGGATTCAAGTATTCACTTTCCAGTGCTATTTTTAGTCTTTCGACTAATTCACTCTTCTTCCCGGACGTTTCCAACTCGCGATTTTCTAATTCTGCTTTTAGTTCCGTCACTTTCAGGTCACATAGTCTCTTAGCCATTTTTACGTAATTATTTATTTATAGTATCCCACTCCTGACACCAATGTAACGTTTATTCTAATTTATATTTACAATTAATTTATATTCAAATACAGTCCTGATTTAATAATTTATATAATACACTAAACACACACTAACTATAATTTATATGAGAGTCACTTAATAAACACTTTATCCAGGCGCGATTGCTTTCTTTCAGTATCAACACTAACTGACTAACTAACTACGCTGCGATGCTCATCGCCTATTTATACTCGCACGTATTGTAGTTCTAGAAACCTCTCGAAGTTCTGGTGGATGCGCTGGGCTTTTCTAGATGTTACATATTCCAGATCATTCTCGAAAATAAGGCGGAGGAGCCATAGTCGTATCATATGGGAATTTCACTGGGGGCACTAATTGAGCACATTAATGCAGCAATTCGCGTAACACTATGAAAGTATTAGCGGTAACAGGGTCGTATTTATTTTGCAGGCGAATAATAAATGATTACCTACCTCAAAACTTTTGGGTCATTTCTATTATAAATATCACATTTTTCATCTTTTTCATCAGTTATAGTGCGGCTCTGCACGGTAAATCCTAAAAGTTTTATGGTTTTATTGCATCTCAAAAACAAGTCAAGTCAGTTTCTTACATATTGAAAAGAACTACATTTTAAAAATGTAGGCAGTTACTATCATTAGCTTTTAGTATCTACGAAGGAATTAAAATATTGCTGCAGCTGTCGGCCAGAGAAGCCAGTTAATTGACTCAAGCTCAAGTTAAAACATGAATATAATCCCCTTTAGCATTATTTGCATCTGAAGTAGGTGAATAATTCATTAGATAAAATAAACTAATTACATCTACAGCTTCATTCAAGGGATGCCAAACATCTTAAGAAAATATTTTGTGGAAATATACATGAGCAGTTGGTTATACAGTGTGGAAACCACTTATAGAATAAAATTCTTTATGTCATTATTTTAGAAAATTATAAAAAATGCCGAGACACGTCAGCTTTTAAATTGAGTTGTGCGTTTTGTAAACATAAATGTAAATGTACAGGGTGATTTACGCAAGTATGCCATAGTCGGTGTTGTTTTTTTTAATGAAACACCCTGTAAATTTGCATATTTTTGAAATCCTCTTAATGAACCGATTCCAACAAACTAAATAATGTATGATCAATTATGAATTATACAGGGTGAAATTTTTATTTTTACAGTCATTTAACACATATACATAAAATACCTGATGTATTTGATTTTAATACATTAAAATAAATGCTCAAAATGTTCTCCACTTAGTTGTTGGCAATAGCACAGTCTCCTATAGAACTCCTCCTTAACTTTGTTTGAAGTTTGAGGTGAAATATTCCGTATTTCTGTAGTTATCCTGTCTTTGAGGTCTACAATGCTAGTTGGTTGTGTTGCATATACTTTGTTCTTGAGATAACCTCACAGAAAAAATCTAACGGCGTAAGGTCTGGCGATCTAGCTGGCCACTCAATAGTACCTCTTCGTCCAATCCATTTATTGGGGAAGGTTCCATTTAAGTTCTTACCATTAAAGCATAATGGGTTGTTCCCCGTCTTGCTGGAACCAAATATTTTCATTCGGTAAGCTAGGATCTATTGCGTTGGGATATAAGTTTGCCAACGCAGGAATAACTTCATTTCTAAGCATATTAAAATATTTTTCAGCTGTCAAATTTCCATCTATAAATATAGGACGAATAATATGGTCGCCTATGATACCGGCCCAAACGTTCACCTTTTGAGGGTATTGAGTATGTGTCTCACGCATCCAATTAGGATTCTCTGCTGACCAATATCTACAGTTCTGTCGGTTTACCTCTCCATTTAATGTGAATGTTGATTTGTTAGAAAAAAGAATGGTACCAAGAGCTCTCTCATTTCTGTTCACCTTATTCATCAATCTTTCGCAGAAATCCATTCTACGATCTGGATCGTCTTCTGTTAACTCCTGCACAAAAGTTAATTTGTAGGGATGAAGTTTTTCTTTATGAAGACATCTTAGAACAGTTGTATGACCAACATTATTTTCACGGGCAATTTGACGTGTACTTGAAGTTGGATTCTCTTCGACACTTAACAAAATATCCACTTTCACATCATCTTCAACGAAGTGTGGTTTTCTTTTCAATGGTTTGACATGTCCAAGTTCCTGTGCATGAATTTTAGACACAGTACTTTGTGAAATATAAGGCATTTCGGGATACCTGTGATTAAATAAGTTTGCCTCTTCAACTTGACTTCTGCAGTTATGCCCGTACCCGATTATCATTAAAATCTCAATTCGGTGAGTCTCAGTTAAATATTTCATTGTTATGTCGACAAGGAAAGAGTGTTTGACAAAGATTTTACTTTTTCAGTATAAACTGTCAACACATCAACAACTGACAAAATAGAAAACAATCCAAATTATTTACCGATTTAAAATAATCCACATTATTTACCGATTTTGTCTAATTATTGGCGTTTTTAGGCAATTTTTAGGTATTTATGATAAAATTCATGGGCGTAGCAGGTTTTGTTTAATATACAAATACGTCTAATAATTAGTTAGTTTAGATTTTTGATAAATTCATATTTAGCTAATTTAAAAAAGTACCAATATTTCAAGTGTAATAAATTATTAATTTTAAAATTTCACCCTGTATAATTCATAATTGACCATACATTATTTATTTTGTTGGAATCGGTTCATTAAGAGGATTTCAAAAATATGCAAATATACAGGGTGTTTCATTAAAAAAAAACACCGACTATGGCATACTTGCGTGAATCACCCTGTACATTTAAATTTATGTTTACATAATGCACAACTTAATTCAAAAGTTGACGTGTCTCGGCATTTTTTATAATTATTTAAAATAATGACATAAAGAATTTTATTCCATAAGTGGTTTCCACACTGTATATCGGAAATAGGCGTTAGTTAACTTGAACAAAAAGCTTCAAAAGTCACAAGAATACCATAAATTTTTTGAAAAGCAATAAATAAATGTTTTATACAACAATTCATTGCTAACTCGGTGTCAAGTAAACGTCTGCTCGTAAACGTCTACTTGTTTTCGGGTCGCTCACTCACCCATTACGTTTCGCCTGCCACAGAGTGCTCGCCCAGTTTATTGAGTTTTCCTAAGCATTCCCGTAGGTACCATTTTTGAAATTATTACACAGGAACTTAGTGCTTTAATGCCTGCTTGAGTATCCGACATAATCCGTTGCTTTCTATCTCCTATTGAACTGAGCACACTTTCATATGACGTGAATTTACTCTTGAACTTGAAAGATCCTTGGGGTTTTTCACAAGCTTTCGCAGTGTTCGGTTCCTGTCCCGTACACTGCTATCAGCTCCTTCTATTGCTTTTGATCCGTCTGTGTACCATTGAATGGCATACTTTCCAAGTGGTATTTGGATCGATCCTATTCCGTCTTGTTGCTTAATTTCATATCAAATTACTTCGAAAAGTACCTTGTGGCATGTCCCATGTTTTTTTATTCCTAGGAAGCGATCAGGTGTTTTTTAATGATTCCCTCTCGACTTCTATATCTTGTTCTTTTTGCAACACTTTCCACCACCATATGTTGTGATGTGAGGTTGAGAATCACTTCCATGGCCGCCGTTGGGCATGATCTCATTGCTTCTGTAATGCTAGTCTATAGTGGAGGAGTTTTCTCTCGTCGTCATTAGGCTACTACACGCAATGGCTCAATAAGTTATAGTCATCTTGTTTTGAGGTTGAGTTTTCTTCTCTTAGTAAAGGGTGTTAAGATGGTTTTGGTAGGGTTGATGTCCCACTTGCCTACATACGCTATCTGTGTAGATCATACCCTTTTGTACGAAGTCACAAAGGGTGGATGGCAGGATACTTCCAGGTCAGTCAAACCACATTAATGGGAATGCTACTCCTCCCTGTGGACTTCCTCTGATTGTACCGATGAAGACAGTGTCTTTATTCGTCCTCGTATCTGCTATTGTAGCGGTGACCAGTTCCGACATCCGTTTGGAGGTTGTACTGTCTACACCTCTTCTATTTAATGCTCTTGTGACAGTTTCATCTGGAGTATTGCCAAAAGCTTCTTCTATATCCAAAAATGCACACAGTACAGTTTCTTGGTTGTCTAAAAGCAACTCGGATAACCTACTTCAGTTCAGTCTCCGTAGATCTGCCTGCCCGGTGAGCGTATTGAATCGGGTGGAGAGGTAGTTTCTCTAGGATTTCCGTTCTAATATATTTGTCAATATCTTTTTACATCGTTTTGAGCACAAACGATGTTAGGCTAATTGATCTGAAGGATTTGTGGTTTGTTGTGTCTGTATTTCCAGCATATGGTGGAATTTTGTATTTCAATTCACCGAATTTTGTATTGTCCTTGCTGAAGCAATGATGAGAAAGTCCCATCGGCTCTCGGTGCCTTGAAAAAGTAAAAAGTTGTTCATAGCCCTCTTTAGTCTTTCGTTACTACAAATGTGTCTAGCCATTGTAGTGCTTTGTAAAGTCTTGGCGCAACAGGTGTTGCTTTTAGATCTTCACAGGATTTCCTGAAGCTATATCTTTTAGCTTAGGTTTTTCCTCCTTAGTCTTTGCCAGTCTCCGATGAATTTTGCTCTATTGAAAAGGTCCTGGGTTTGAGTCTTAATTCTGACAGATATTGATTCCACCAGGGTGCATCTTTGCTGCTACGTTGTTCTTGAAGAGAGGAGCTTGATTCAAAAGCATCGATTATTGCCCTATTCAGGTCCCCGAGAACATTTTCCAGATCGAGATGGCGTCTAGCCCTTCCTTTCCTCTGAATATGTGCTAGGTTTTCTTCCAGATACGTGTTAGCTATAGTTGTCCCAAACTATTTTTCTTGGTTTTCTATTGAGCTTGCCTAGTTCTATCTTGAATGTTATTATACTACGATCGGAGAGATGGTTCACCCAATACTCTCTTACAATCTCCTACTGAATATTTCAGATCCTATGTTCCCAGTGTGATATCTAAAATTTATTTGCCCCCCTTCTTGTATTCGAAGCTCGACCTGATAATGAAGTAAGAAAGAACATCCACGTGTTTTTTATTCATTGCGAAGGAGAGGTGACGGTACCAATTCTCAGATAAGTTGTCATTAACCAAAGTTATCTATGGGTTCCATTGTCAGTTCCAAAAATTCCTGAAATCCACGAAAACCATTTTTTGACCACATTTAAAATGGAATGACTTAGAAGTGATAAAAACAGTTTTTTCAGATCTCGTTTCACACCTTAACGAACTTAATTCAAAACTTTAAATTACAGTTGAAATTATATTTCAATTGTATGAAGAAAAACGATTTTACTTATTTTCCGAACCTGAGCACTATGACAATAATCTCAAATGATAAATCGAATAATTTTCTCAACAACTGAGACTGCATGAATAATTTTATAAAGGCTTTTAATAGTTCAAGGAAATTGAGACGTCACTCCTACCCCTGTAGAGAGTAAACAAATAGGCGTGCCTACAGGGGGAGGGCAGGGTGGTTCATGGCCCACCCCAATTCCTCAAAATATCAATCTATTCAAACATTTTATAATTTTCAAATTTTAACGTTCTTCCAATGATACGAGGAAGCAGTTTTTTATTCTTAAAATGAATTGCGAGAAATTGAAGGGCGGCAATATGCAAAAGCAATGTTTCGGCGGGCACGGCTCTTTGTTTTTTCATCAAAAGATTCCGATTTGATATTTGCCCCCCCCCCTAATAAAAAAGTCTGCGCACGCCTATGAGTACACACAGTCCTCCCTCATATCAGGATGGAAGCTTATACTTCCCACCTAAGGGAGGAAATAGTATATTTTCGCCTACCTCACCTGAAAGCCAATTATATTAACACAAAAAATAGGGCGAAAAGTATTGTTTACTAGCACAAGGGCGGAAAATTCTCAACACCACGATTTTTGAAGCTGAATAGAAAAATATAACACAAAACTTTGACATACACTGACATTTAATTGCAAGATGAAAAATAATAACATTTTTCATAGCTTAAGCAGTTTTTTTTACAGTAACGTGTTACTGTACCGTACCGAAGTAACGATATCAAGTTACTTTATAAATTTCAGGTTTACCCAAGTCTCCTCTGTAATTATCAATGATTTTTTTGGGATCCTAAATTTAGGACACAGAACATTGAAACTTTAAAATCAAATGTATGCAACACTCAAAGTTTCAAAGTTTTATAATAATAATAATTTATTTATGATGTGATCATATGCACTGCTGTTGGCGGGAGCCTCCTAACTTTTAAAAGTAGGTAGGTATTTGTATCTGATTTATATCCTTTACAGTCTACCGTTCTAAATATAAATATGGATGTTGAATTTCTATAAACAGCAGAGACTGTGGTAAATTTAGTAATAATGTAAATTTCAAGAAAGAGAGAAGCTATAAACGAGATAATTATGGTTAAAAAGAAGGAGCGAAAAAGGACCAGGACACTTAAAATGCTTGATGAAGAACTGGCAGTAGAAGATGCTGATTCTTATAACAATTTTTTAGGTGTATCAGAGCAACAATTCAATTATATGATTTGATTGGTTGAAAATTACATTGAAAAAGAGGAGTCTGATTTAAAATGCTTTCATAAGCAGAAGCACGCATATACTTATGTTTTTTAAGCTGTACCTAGCCTTCAGGTTTTATTTAGTTTTAAACATAATCCTGTACACATTTCCAGTTATTTTTTGATTGTTGTTACATACTTGTTTTCCCAAGTTGGTAGTTCTCGAATTACAAACCGACTATAAAATCAATATGGCTGAAGAAATTGAGATTTTCTGCTGATATTACCAAGATTTACAGAAAAAAAACTAACAATTCATACTTAAATAATTTAATAACCTATTCTTTGCACCATCTACATATTTTTTTTATAAAAGAGAGCAAACACAAGGTAAGTTATAGGATACAAAATATTTTTTTGTTGTTCTCGCACAGCCTTTATTTATCACGCACAATTACATGTGTGTATTAGAGATTGTAGCGAGGACAGATTTTCCAATCAAATAAAATTAAGCACACCAAAACTGTCATAATAAAAATTTTAAGTAGATATTAATACTTGAAGTATTATTAAATAAAAGTAGTATTTAAGCACTGTAGTTTTTCAAGATACACATAATATTATTTGTCAACGGTATTTCTATAAATTGTTAATTATTCATTTGAAATTGATTTTACTAGAGTAATAAATAAGTAGTGAATTATTTTGAAATTGTCCACCTTGCGAAAACGATGTTGCTGTAGTTAGTGTACTCGTTTTTAGTGTACTTAATTGTATGAAATACCTACGTATGCTAATACTTTCAAAAAATGTATACACATAGTGCTGCATATTTTAATAATCTAAATCTTGAAAAGTGTACAGTAATACTGAAATAATTCGGTTAAGCAGTTTTTACAACGGGCTAATATAGATTCTATGCAATTATATTAGATTTGAAAAAAATGTTTTCAATCGTATTAACGTAACTGATAGTTATTTTTGAAATTATATACGAGTACCAATCATTTTTTCATTTTATTTTCAAGTAATTGCATTACTTTCCAAGTTACTGAAATTATTAAAATTTGCATCACCTTGTAAGCTTAAAGTTCACCTCAAAAGTGAACACCAAGACTGATTATAATGGGATACACTACTACTTATGTGTAAGTTTCAACGAAGTGACTATAAAGCTTACAAGATTTCATTATTGAATCAGTGATTTTGAAAAATTTATCAAATTTAGCTGCCATGGCCAATGTTAGACCAAATATATATTGTTAATACACTTTCCCAAAAATTCGAGACTCAAAATTATATACAAATAATTATCCTGTGTATTAATAATACATCAAGGACCGATCGATCAAAATTCTATAAAACCCTGATACATTCTAAAACGACTGAAGTGAAGTTATTGAGTAACTGTTACAGTAAAGTATCACTTTAGAAATTCAATGTGATATAAAAATATTTAAATCACTACCACAAATTTACTAAATTTTACTAAAGAAATAACAATATATTTTTCTATATATGTCTTTGCTTAATAACCTCTATCACTAATTTCACAGATATTTGAAATTGAAGAACTAATATTGACACACTGCACTTGTTTTTTTTTCAATATAGAATTAATACCTGGGAAACATCTTACTACTCCGACACAAAATACCATATTTGAAGTAACATTGGATGAATGGAATAAATTAGCTCCAAAATCAATTAGTATTTTGCTTAGAAGATTATGGTTCTCCAGCATATTGAAATAGTGACATTATTTTCATTAGTCTCTTTTCAAATTAATCTTAAGTGTTATTTATCGTCTTCATAACAACAAACAGTGAAAACGATCCATTATATTTCAAGATGTATTGATAATAGAAATTATCATTATATATCATTAATTTATTTATTTTATAAATAAAGGCACACCAAAATCTTAAATTTGGCGCTAATTTTTTTAATGGAATTTTATCAATATCAAATTCGAACAGTAGCTAAAGCTATAAACTAATGACACTTTTCTGTAACAATTGAAATAACACCAATTAGCTTGAAATTAAAGTCATGAAAAATTCACACAACACCAAAATTATGAAAAATGTGAGAAAAATCAAGAAGACAAAAAATATAATATAAAGAATAAGCATTCTAAGGTAGATATGTCTATAAAAAAATCACAAAATTTAGGACTCTCAGTAAATGACCTGCATTACTGCTACCACTGAATGATAAAGCACAGTACCTACTGTCAGTTTTTCGACTTTTGCGCTCTTGTTTTAAAATTCTGGAATTGACAGGAATATCTGATTTTTCAGGAATTTTACTCAAGTATGTAAATGTGCATGATGTTGAATATTTTTTTAAATTTAGATATAGAAAATTATATAAAACAAAGTCGTAATTCACAAGATTTCTTATGAATCTATTTAAAGATGGTTCAGAGATATTTCATACTGCCATACAAACTTATGATCGAAAACCCATCCGAACAGATTGTCCTCTCTTGTCGCAGGAACAGATATTAGTTGTTGAAAAAACTCAAGTCACCAAGCTGGTACGAAATATTTCTGAACTAATTGTAAATTTCAAAACAGAATAAAAAATTTGATGTTTTAATATGACTCTTTTTTCACTTTCTATTTATAGCTGCAAAATTTGAAATATAGGCAGGCGCAGTTATTTGAATTCATTTGATGACTAATAAATTATTGATTTCTACGTTTCACAAGATACAGCGGATCTGAAAATGCAGAAGTCCAATACCGATCTATTAAAATGTGTGTAGGTAGCGTTTTCAAATAAATATACCGATATTTCAACAACAGAGTTTGCACGTTTCCAGTCCAACTGGAATGAAGTATGTTTTTTTAACGTAAATACAGACACATTTACTTGAACCATCCTATACTCCCAAGTCCAAAATTCAGTCTGTGAACTTAGAAAGCTCAAATCACATACATATTTATAACAATGTGCAGGTACAATTTCTTATATCATAAGATTATGCAGGTGTTCAATGAAAAGGGGTATACAATATATAAATCCGTTTGGCTTTGAAATGCTTGTGCGTACAAGATCTAAATTTTTCATTTGCCGACTTTTTTCTGTCACAATCACTATACATAAAGATGGTTTAAATTAACCAAGAAAACTGCTGGTAAAGAGGATAAGATTATTGTTGACAGGCAGGATTCCAATTTCTGATCATTTTCTCATAATTTCAAATGTTTCGTATTATAAATGAATATTCCGATTTAATATGGATTAAATATAAGCCAAAAAATGTATTCCTTTTCATTAAACACGTTGTACTAAATTTGTTTTTGATATTCCAAAAACTGCGTACATTTATATCATTTGAACAAAATAAGCTAATCACAACACGTAATTATATTAGGTACAACTGTTTTTTTTTTGTATTTTTAATAATTTTGATTGGTAGCAAAAATTATTTTATTATCGTATACAAGCAGAATCAACTGGAATTTAAGTTTAATCTAATAGAAATTTTTCAACAGGGTTTTCAATATTTTTGCAATTTTTTTTTATGTAGATGTTTAGACTAAGCCGAAGTTTTTTACGTTTTTATTCATTTCCAATAACTTAAATAACTTAAGTAGGTACTCAAAAATAGTTAAGAATGTTATATACAAACCATTTTCAATTCAATTTCTGGAAAAATAACATAATAACACTTTATAAATACATTAATTATTAATATCCAATCTTAACCATTTTTATAAACAATATTCTTAAAAATACAGGTTAAAGAGTAAAGAAGCAAAATAAGTGTAGCAGTTTCCGGAATACGAAACAAAAGAAAATAATTCAAACAGCATCCAATTTAAGTTAGTACATCCACCTCTTTCAATACTTTCAAAACACTGGATAACATTTTTAAATAGAACTACCAACTTCTTAATATACATTTTTTAATCGCAATAAATAAATAAAAATTGAAATGTAAATAAGCGTATTCTTAAATAAAAGTAAAGCGTTCAGTGGTACATTGCCCTAAACTAAATGGAAATTGTTGACGCCTTAAAAAATAGCAGCAAATCCAGTGCTCTTAGAACCACAAAAAATCCGTTTACAATTCAAAAAAATCTATTCCTTTGTACAAAAACAAACTAATGGTAATTACAATTATATCAAGAGCAAAACATCCCTAGCAATTTAAACATCAGAATTCAATGTCCTGATTAAAATCATCAGTACTTAAGATTAGTTTATATTTTATACACACTCCATTCTACACATAGCATATAACATACTGAGCAATTGGCGGAGAAGAAACATGTTAGGCCTGGGTTCAATTCCCAGTACAGATCTGAGTTGTTTTTTCAATTCTACTCAATTTAAATTGAATGAATAATAACTTATATCTCTTAGCATTGGGGAAATTTTGAATTAAAGGACCTCAACTTGACTTAAAAGTTCTCTCGCTTTATGAACAACCACATCGTGATTTAAAAATTTGTTCTCTTGCTTTTTGAACACATCTTTTTTCTTCTACTTATCCATGAAGGACCGTTTTTTCGGCTTTAATAAAAACTAAATAAGGAAGCAAGTCCAACTGGTAAGGAACATACAAGCTCAAGTATGAGTTTTAAATTTGATTAAAAATATGTCGTTAATTATATGCGTTTTTTGTAATGAAAAATTTTGAGTAGTACCTACATAAAAATATGATTCATAATTCGGGAAGGATCTACAAAAAAAAAAATTGGGAAACCATGGATCAGTTTTGTAAATAAATTATTATTTTGTGTTTGCAATTGTAAAAGACATTATAACTGAAATGTATCGTTGAATTGCTGAAATGGAGGCAATTGTCAGTTGGAACTAAACCAGCTTAAGATGAATTCCATAATTTTTTCCAGTTTTCAAATTAACAGTGAAAAATTGTACATGTTGATTACACTATAAACTAAATCTTATAAAAACGAGAGTTTGATGTTTTCTTTTGAAGGCGTCTACAATCGAAATGGTAGCTTTTCGACAGGATAAACAATAATTATTTGAAATATGCCGAAGGCGGCTAGAATCCTCTGACATCTCGATATTTAAATTGGAACCAACCATGCTTAGAACAATTTCTACAGACAAATAAATTAGCAATTATTTGTTCAAAATTCCGAACATAAACACTGCTAATAGTCTTTGTATAGACGTATCCACGTATCCACAGTTATAAGATGAATATGCCAAAAATAGCTGGGATTAGACTTAGTTAAACGTTGCATTGCTCGTTGATTAGCCGTGGTGAGGTACACGTCATGATTGGGTCGTCCTAGGTAGAGGTTCGGAACTGCTACCTCGCCATTAAAATACCACAACGAAGTTTCAAATATTGTGGGTTTCTTTGATTTATTCGAAAAGCATGGATCTGACTAAATCTTCAATATTTTTGGCTACATTTCAAGACAAAGATAGTATCTATTTATTTTCAGGTTTGAAAAAGATTAAGTATATTTCTGACGTTTTTATAGTCTATTTTGATGAATGAGAAAGTATTAAAATAAAGCATTAGTAATCCACTTCTTTTAGTAGACAGTATAACATTTGTATAAATATAATGGGTGTACTTATATTTTCACATAATTAACCTGCTTATAGCTTTTACGCAGCTGATGGTAAAAAAAGTGCAATTTTTTCCAAAATGTTCAATTTTTTCACAATGTATGTTAAGAGCATTGTGTCATACTGGTTCAATAGGTATAAAGGCTTAAACGTTGACTTTTAAACAACGACTTCTTCTTACAAATCCATTCGGAATCGGAACAGTCGCAACCAATATTTACAATGATACGGATATGTAATCTTTACTAAACAGGGCTTTTGGCCTGTCACTGTTCTGTACAGCTTATTTTATTACCCCCTCGTACAAAAAAATAAACGATAAGGATTATGAGGTATGTTAATTTTTGTGAGTGATCGATAGTACATACAAACTGATCAACTATAATGTGCATATTTTCAACAATATTAAATTGATTGGTTTCTGAAGTTGGTATATGTAAAATAAATATCGTGAGATCAAATGAATCTAGTAATTCATTGATAAAGTACTGCAAGTTTTGTTTTGTAATTATTATAAAAACTGTATATTAAGTTCAAGACAACAGTAAGGGATTAAGAAATGTACAAATTGGTGCCTTAAAAATTATTAAATTATTACACCCGAATGCTTATAAAAATACAATTAGAAAAAAATGATATGCCAAAATAAATATAAAATTAAAAAACAAAATGTTTCATCTTCAAAACAATATAAATGGAAATATCCAAAATATACAGGAAAAATATCCAACTAATAATCTGTATATAAATTACGCCAAAAAAGACTAGTTTGTATATAAATATAAATATCATAAAGAAAGTAACCATATATTCTTTGAATCAATGAATTTTTTGAACAATCGAAATATTTTGTCACTGATGGTAGTTATATAATAAGTACTATGAAGATGTAAGAATGTTTTATTTGTATCAAACTCACGGTGCATTTCAGTCAGTTGTCATTTTACTACTTACAATGAATAATAGCGCTATATAAATAAAATTTTATATTGCACATAAATTCAGTAACGATACAAGACATAATCTAGACCACCGTTATCTAGTAAGTAACGACATATCCAGCCGCGGTTAATGTAACGAGATGCTAAAAAGCACTCGCCATTCCATAAACTATTTGAGTGAGATTTTTCTACGAGTTTAAAATAAATTTGTAATTTGAATTATGAAAGATATTTAATAACACTAAATGGTGCTAAAGAAAAAAATCATAGAAGTGGAAGGAAAATGAATCAATTGATATTTTTTCGAGTAGAAGGAAAATGATTGAGATTTATGAGAGGGGCAAGGAAAATGATTGAAGAAGGTAAACAGTATATCAACATCGCTTCCCGACCAACTGACACAAATCAAAGTGTCACTGTCTATATGAATATCAGAAAGTAAAAAAAAGAAAACACTAAAAATATTTTAAAAAATTATGGCAGAAATAGAAGATTAAAAACTGTATGTACGCATGCGCAACTCTTCTCCAACCGATACATGTGCAGTTTAAGGAACTGCGACTGCTTTTTAGCATCTCGTGTTAATGTACCCTTACAATAAGACAGAAATACACGCATGCGTATTACAAAAGATCAATTATATACAACGATACTGCTTAGGGTTGATACAGTTATAGCAAATAGAGAACAGTACAGGCCGTCATCACTGAAAACATGTCTTATAATTATGTGATAGGATATTTATAGTTTAACTTTGACATTATGGTGGATTTTCAGAATGTTAATAGTATGTAATGGGTATTTTCAATACGTTTAAATGAGGTGCCTCACTAGAACGAGAATTGGTTGGAAACTAGCACATAGATTGATGACGTGCCTGCACTGCACTCTCTGCGTTAACTCTATCATAAAGGGAAATAGTTAGCTGGTCATACTTTAACAATACTTGCTACTGCAGGAGGATCAATATTAAAATATTCTCTATTTTCAGGAGAGAAATAATAGAGGCAGACATTTTTTTTAGTAAAAATTGGTCTGCATGATAACAATATCATTGTTTGAAAGTAGTATAAGGACTAGATTTAAATCGATTGATTCTAATTTCTCAGTTACTATTTCAAAGAAATATGGTATCAAAATTGCAACAAAATGATATACCGATAAAAAGAATTTAAAGCTTAACAGGATTGCTTTCTTGAATTATCTCACAGTTGAAGCAAAATATTATTCTAGGGGAACATGGGAACATAAGGTATCTTATGTACATTATGAGATCTCGATCTGTCGGCGTTAGATTAAGAGGATGATGATGTCGGTACTTCTTGTGGAGCCGTCCGGATAGAGGGTACAAATTCCGCTGCTTCTGGATTCAACTTAGAATTGGCGATGTTCAATGGAGGAGTAATACTACAAAAAATAAGTACAATTAATTAAAATTAGTATGCACTCGGTGTTTTCAATTTAATAATTATGTTAATAATTGTGTTGTTATACCAACAACAAGTATGAAATTTTGCAGCTATAAAAGATCTAATCTGATATTCCTATTCATTATAAAAAGACGATTTTCCACTCATTTTCAGAAAAGCGACCCCAAAATATTTTAAAAAAAAAACAGGACAACCGTTACATTATATTTTTGGATAAATATGTGGCGCCCAAAATGGTTACAGCAGCATACAAGAGAAATATTTCACCAAGGTTAGAACATATACATGGTCATCAATTTTAACAGAACAATATACTTCCCTGTTTTCTTTTCAATTAGGTATGTACGTGTACTTTTCAATTGTGCAAGTTCAGTTTTCAATAAAATAATTTATTTTTGGCAACATGATACTGCCATATTATCATTAAGTAGGTACTTCACAGTTTTTGAGATATTGGACTGTCAAAAGGTCGTGGGACATCCGGTATATTATTGTAGAGGAACTGGGTATAGCTTATCGGGAGTCCAAAAAAAATTGAACGGCCGCTAAAAGGACCGAATAGCGGTACTTTGATTTGTTTCACTGACTTATAAAGCTATATAATTATAAAGTATTATTAGTTTCCTGTAAAATTGTCTTCTTTAAGGGGAATCTATCGGCAGCGGTTTGACAAAATATCGAAGTATTTTTGGCAAAGAATTTTGAGGAAATGGATGTATTGAAAATTAAGAAAAAAATATATCATGTAGATTAATGTTGAACTTAGAATTCTCATTGAATAAAAACTTTGAAATGCTAACCAAATTTTGTTGAAAAAAATACGAATCATGAAGTAATTACAGATATTAAGCAAAGTTTGAGCCCTTGTAAAGAATTAAATATGGATTAAATGGAAAAACTAATTGATAAGAAGTCTAATTTGAAGCTTTATGAATACTATATAAAAATCTCATAATCCTCAAATTACTTATGACCGTACAATTCCTTATTGAAATTCGGTTGCTACCACTAAAATATCGGATAAAAATCCATCTCTCGCTTTTCTATCCTTCTATGACTGACATTGTCTCTCTGCTTCGGTAGTTGCGTGCCGTTCCATTGTTGATACAACGCTCGCCGGTCTCGACGATCTCCCAGTTCAGTACTGACGAAGCTTATAGAGTAGTACGTGAACCAAAATCCACTTGGACCGCTTGGCTACCTACATGTTGCGGAGCTTTCATATTTCTAATAAAATTTTCGTTATGTGAACTTAAACGTGAGGACGTAGGGAAACAAAAAAATATACAAAGCATAATTTGTGCAATGTCGAATTTGGTAGATGCCCCTTAATAAAGCGCATTACCAATAGATATCGCAGAATAATTATTTTAACGCTTTAGAAATTTTGAAAAATATTTTTCCAAAAAAAAGTGACCGTTCAACTGAGAAGCAAAAACTACTTCTCGGGCTATACTCACTTATAGGGGTCATTATTGATAGCTATTAATCAATTATCAATTAAAATAATTTAAAAGTCAATATTTGTGATGATTTTGTAAAAACATCAACATTTTATAATAATTTAGTATTGTTATCCTATAATCTTGTTTTGTATTTGTCTTTTTTATCAGATTTTTTTTAAATATCCAACAGAACAAATAATAATTCTACAAACACTCATTAATAAACCAAATTCTGCCTTCAAGCCTCCCGAATAAGTTTCTCGATCCTCCCGGAATTCTCAGGGAACCTCGAGATCAACCAACCTTATCTTCAACTCAAGTTATATAATTTTTTTTGCCTCCAATTGCCGTACAAACTGTACTTTGTTAGATAAATAATATGAGTGATTGACGGGTAGCAAGACTAGAAATAAATTGTATTTGCAATTTTACATTTAAGTTAGGCACGACGGCATAAGTGATTTGTCATTAGTATTGTAATGAAAATGAGTCGCAAATGTGCTGACTAACATAGAGTGAAATAGTATTAAATTGTTCACAAGTATGTAGGTAAAAAATATGTAATAAGAAAACTTGTAATTTTTGGTCTTCCCACCTTCTGTCTAACTCCACGAGTCGTCACTGAAAACGGATATCCAATATCTTAATAGAGCAATTAAACCGATGTTGAAATGTAGAACAAATTTCTAATGGTACCAATGCAAGAACGTAAAAAACCTAATAGCACCTACTTGAAAAAAATACGTAAGTAAAACAAGTCACGTAGTACTCTTCAGTACCGGATCTATTTAAGTGACAGGTTTTTTTCCAAAATAATCAAAATGCATTAGAATTGAACCAATTGTTAAACCATAAACTAAAAATCTTACGGCTTTGATGAAGTCCCTGGGTTTTTGTTAAAAAAGGTTATTTCTTTAATATTATCGCCATAGACATATCTTGTCAATTTATCCTTCTCAAATGGTGACTACATAAAAAGTGGAAAGATAGTACCAATTTTTAAAAGAGGTTACCCAAAACAAGTTAGTAATTAACGTCCCATAACAACTCCCTCGGTATTTTCAAAAACCTTCGAAACCAGCTATCTAGAAAGACATTTTTGCAGACAAATGAGTTTATTAGCAACCAACATGGTTTTCAGCCTAATAAATCTACCCATAGTGCAATTCATTCATTTTACGATACCCTCCCAAGTTTAATAGATGCAGGAGGCAGGATAAAGTCTCGTTGGGATCTTTTGTGATCTCAGCAAGGCTTTTGACTGTTAATCACGAAATTTCAACTTACAAATTAAATTATATAGTATTGGTATTCAAGGACAAGCACTAAATTGGATAAAATCTTATTTAACTGCACGTCGACAGAACGTTAGTTTCACCGAGAAAACTAAAAAATCAAATTAGACTCATAAATCTAACTATCTCGATATCAACATAGGTGAGCCACAAGGCTCAATTTTAGGTCCCATTTTATTCCTTAACTACGTAAACGATGTTCTTTCAGTCAATTGAGATGGCTTTTTTACTATATTTGCAGATGATATAAATGCATTTCTATAATAGGCAACTATGTGTTAGCCCAATTAATTTAAATGTATCATCAGTAAAATTCCTAGGTCTACATATTGATTAGTGTCTTGATTGGAGAAAGCATTGTGATACGCGTGCCTCAAAATTAAAATCCCTAATTTTTTTGTTCCGAAATTTGAAACAAGTTTTAACGGAGGAACAATTAACAATGCTTTATTATGCACAAGTTGAATCGCGCCTAAGATACGGGATTTGTTTTTGGGGAACAAGCAGCAATGTTAATGAAGTTTTTATTGCCCAAAAAAATAATACGGTCTATTGCTAGTATCCCCCGTACCACTAGTTGTAAACAATATTTCCAAAATTTGAAAATACTTCCCTTGGCTTGTCTATATATTTTTGAAACTTAGAAAATTTCAAGACTAATGGCCAAGTTCACAATATAAATACTAGATATAAAGATACCTAAAGCCGCGTCCACATTATGTCGAATGGTGTCGATCGACAATCGACTACTGTAAAACTGCGTCCACATTATGGATCGACAATGTCGGGCGACTATCCACACTGGATCGACATCATTCGACACAATGTGAGCGCGACTTTACGTACCCCAGTATGCAGGGGAAATATTTACTTTAAATCTCCCAACATAATTGGACAGACTTTTTAATCGGTTGCCAATGCAACTAAAAATGTGTAAAAGCATGGCATCCTTTAAAATAAAATTGAAGGAACTCCTGACAGCAGACATATTTTATTCAGTTGAAGAGTTTTTTTAACATTAAATGTTACTCTTTTTTACAGATATGTTTTAGTATGTCCGCTTCATTGTTTGTTTGTTTTTTACTTTAAATTCAACCAATTCTACACAGACTGTATGTTTGTCATAAAGAAAATAAAGTATTTATTTATAACATTACCGTAACTTTTTTCTCTTATTGTTTTGGGAATCAAACCACAATAATGTTTTTTCATTTTTTATTTCGACGTTTTGGTAGCGTTCCAGCTACCGTTGTCAAGATTAACTAGTAATAAAATTAATAAAGTAATGCCACAAGGAACTTACAGAAGATATTTACCGTAACTGACTCAAGAGATCAATAAAATAAAATTTCGATTGCAAAATTACTACTGTATAGTTGTCATACTTGCACTAATACACATTACAAGTATTTGTATGAATCTAAATAGTTTGAGATATCAGCGACCTTTCTTTCGTAAGAAATTACCAACAATTGCCGAATAGAGTTCACAGAAAATATGATAACATGGAATTTCCTTTTGATATAGCGGTGTATCTTGTGTATGCTAAAAGGCAGTTCAGCTGCAAGCTACTTTGAGCAAAGTGTTGGTTCGTGTATAAGAATTTGGTGTGATGGAAAATTATAAACCACGGAAAATTGATCCATTAACACTTAATGGAAAAACATTAATATTCAATCGTTACAAAAAATTCATGGATAAAAAATTATGTAAAATTGTTGACGACCCAGTGGAATTATTTCATATTTTGACTTGCTGTGTTCGTTTTTGAATTGCATCAGAGATATTTTAGTTGAAATTGATACTTCATGAAATATTGATGCTTTTGTTATCATTAATTGAAGAAAATACCAAGTATGTGCTATCGTTGTATTCCAAATAGAATGACACGCAATTTTCAATGACAATATACAGGGGGTGGCATTTGAAAATAAAAAGTCAGGGATAGGGCTGTCAAATGTAAAATATTTTTTATAAGTCATTAGGAAGGTACTTTAATGCCATTCAATGCAGTTTTTTCATTTATTATTTATCTTGTCAAATAAGCGAGATATTGCCTGGTATACGATAACTTGGGACACCCGGTATACGATTTACTACAGCGTTATCAAAGAAAAATATTGTATTGAAATTCAAAGTCCGCGTATTACACAGTGAAGAAATATGCGGGAAATTCATATGATACGCTTGCACAGACGGGTTATTGGGGACATAAAGCAGTTCTTCAAATAGATCACTTATCCTTATCCGTATACGTGACGTAACGGAGATACGTGATTAATCAAAAAGAAGTATAAAGCAAATGCGTTCGTAACATAACCATACGTGTTTTAATTTTTAACCTAAAAAATAGTGAGTACTATTACCTTGACATCTACTAAGAAATAGTCTTTCTTAAAGTGACTTCGCGTTTCTTGGTCGTTTGGTCGTTGAATAACGCGAACACGAAACACAATAAAGCAATACGTACGTTAGGTACGTGTGACGGATTGATACGTTTCACGTAACGTAAGCCCACGGATCGCTTCTGCACATGCTCATTGCGATACGTATACGGATAAGTGGTGATTTTTAGAAATGCTTCAAGTCCCTATTTTGTTACATGCCAGGTACACATTAACCTTTAAAACTATTTAAAAACGTAGCTAACAGTCAACAAACACACTTTTATTATACTAATATTAAATAATAAGATTTTTTTTCTTTCCGGAAATGGTGAACAAAAAATAACTTGTAATGTTATGCGGTTCTGCGCCGATCCTCTCGCACTTAATAAATTTTGTCTGGAAAATGTAGAACATGTTTTATATTTTCACACCGAAAGTTTGCGCCAGAATTTTTGGTCGTGTCATACAGGATATTGTATTGACGAAAATTTTCGTGGTAAATTTCAGAGAGATTTTCGGCATAATTCTTTGCTGTGTAATACAGCCCCAAATCACCTAAAAAATAAAAATTTCAAATAGATGATGAATGTCCAACATTAGACAAGGTTTTTGCTGCAGTTCGAGAGAATTCAGACTATCCTGTAATGACCCGAAGCATTTTGTGGAAACTGTTAAAAGACATAGGTTTTCGCTTGAAAAAACACTCTAGGAAGTCCATCTTGATAGACAGAAGTGATATTGTTATAGAGAGAAGAAATTACTCAAGAGCCATAAAATATGTGAGAAGCCAAAAAAAATGTTTCACAACATGGAACAACCAGTACCATACACCAAATAAGTTTTGGCAGCAAGAAACTGTTACAAGTTGAAGACAGGCCTTTTTAAACAATTTCTTCACAGGCTTAATCCACCATCAGGAATAGTCCAAATCGACAGTTCAATTTGTTGTCGGTCGTTTATCAACTTTTCAATCTACTCGTAACGGTGACTACCACGAGGGATTTAATGCAGATGTCAGTGAGGAGTGGTTCAAACAAATGATAGACTTTCTTCCAAAGAACAGTGTAATAGTGATGTATAATATTTGTCACTCGAGGCTTGTTGAAGATTTATATACCTTTTCCTCCTCAAACAAAGGACTTAATCGTTTATGCTCCCTTCATAAAGACAAATTTTAAAAAAATACACAGTGGATAAAATTGCGAAATATCGTGAGATCGCAGTGGTTAGAGCACCACCATACTATTGCAAACTGAGAAGAATTCTTAGAAACTCAGTTAAATAGTTATTTGTGGAAGCTGTCAATAATTTCACACCTAAAAACTGGTAAAAGCAGTGAATTATACTATTAAAGAAGAGAAAATTTGGAATATGGAAAATATTACCGATCAATTCTGATTTGTATATTTGTAATAAAAAGCTCCATTTATACTGCAAGTTTTCAAGTACAATGTGCTCATTTAACATTTATTTTGTTTGATATTTTTCGGCTGTTTTTCCACTTCGTAAATTATCAACCAAGTTGAAAACGACTACAGGCAATTGGTCGAAACATTATGCGAAAATATCTTACACCAACTATAAAAATATTACAACTCTGTGGATCAGATTCATTAAAGGATATAATACTTCCTGGGATAAAAATAAACTATATTACTATAGCCATAAAATTTATATACAGTTATTGATATCTATTTTTGATCAATAGCTATTTGTGTATTAAGAGCGGAGAGTGATACTTTGCCGGCAACGGACTTTCTACTCGAATTGCACACAAGATTTTTTCTACGATCACCTTATTTTTAAACAAATAATTTAAAAAAACATGAAAAGTACACTTTATTAGAATGTGATGTTGAAAACATGTAACAATTACTTATTATTTTTATTTATTGAGAATGTTTGTGACTTCTTTGCTTTAGAACAACTGCTTCTTTCTAACTTCAAAAATGCAATCAGTTTAGTGTATTTACTAATGTTAATATCATTTTTTACTTGCAAAGTGCTTCGAAGCATCGAATATTGTGACCACAAGGTTGAAGATTTTAGAGTTTTGGATTTTTCGCCAAAATAAGTCAGCAATACATTCTCCGAATATTTTTTAATTTTCTTTGAGCGGCACCAATCCATGAAAATATTGTATTGTTTTTCGTATTTACCTCTGGATTTAGTTGGCAGAAGATTAAGAGTAATATTTTTAGCAAAATCTGCTATATCTGGAGGTGTGCTTGAAAATTCACTGTCACTATCCATTTTTCAAATAGCTATTTATAAACAGACAACTTTTTTATAAACTAAAAATGAAATAATGACGTTTCATTAATTCCATAGTCTACTATTTTCACAAAATAGTAGGTAGGTTCTTAAATATGCAATCACTGTGCATCTAGGTGTATAATGCATTGCCTACCTTCTGACTGTTATATTTCTACTACGTAAACTTGTCCGTATAAATCAATACTATGAAAATAGGAATCTGCAAAAACAATCAAGAAAATTGTCAATCTTAACAACGTTATATTTGTAATAAGTTGTAAATATTAATTTTTATCTTGAACTAAGAAATAAATCCTTCACTGTAGTATTGAATCAAAATAATATCAATGTATGAGGTTTAAATTATTTTCTAATTTCAATAAAATTAAACATATAAAATATACACCTCCATCTATTTGTTGGTAGCGTAACCTGCAGCGTTGTAAATCCAACTTGTATAAATTGTAGATGTCAGTCAAATTATATATATATAGGAATATTTATTAATTTCGTTCGAAATATCTTCAAATATTAATATTTCAACTAAAATATTCGGACTGCTCTACATTTTGTTTTAATATACCTATTATTTACTACCTTTCTTTAGTTTATTGTAAATGAAAACAGGCGAGCGGAAAAGTACGCTCTAGAGCGTAAATAATGTCAATTATGAAAGATCGCGGGAAACATCAACTTTGCGGTTAGATTTGAGTGTGCAAAAGTCTACTTTGGGTAGTGATCGTAGGAAAAAATATTTTTCCTAGTCGCGAGTGAAATCACTAATTACTATATTCAAATGAAATCGTAAAGTCGACAAATGCCGAGGATTGTTACTTTACGCTTTAGAGCAAAAAAAGGAATCTTTTTCGCTTGCTAATACTACCAAACTTAATGAAATAACGTGAAATAACAATTCTCCGCATTTCATTTGAATATTGGTAGTAATTTGTCATTTACGCGCGATTGTAGAAAAATGTATGTGTTTTTCGAGTGTAAAGTAAAATTGCCGCTTTCAAAATATCGCCGCGCTCCGCTCATTCTTTCCCAAGCGGCAATCTGTACGCTCTAAATAAACAAAAAATTATTGTGGTGTTCGGAACCAGTTTTAACATTTATATGCGGTAAAAAACTACTTAATAGATCAGCGTTGCCAGATTTTATTCGAGAAAGCGGAGCAACCATTGTAAATTCATTTGTAGATAAACGTATTCGGGAAAGAAATGTGATGTGACAGTTAATAAAAAAGCAACTAGTTTAAACACATTCCTGGTATTATTTTTTGAAAACTGAAATCCGGAAGTGAATAATTTATCTTATTTTATCAAAATAGAATATTTAGTAACTTTGTCCAATTTCCATTCTATGCTTTCACACGCATTAATTATTCCTGCATCCGTCTCTGATGCAAACGCAACAAAGAGAAAGTTCATGCTAGAGTGGATGCACCCAAATGTCAATAAGATTACACGATTGGATTATTTCTCAACACCCAAAAATATTGATATCTATCGTTATCACTAATGTAAAATATTCGTAACATATATACAGTGCGTGTATAAAATCACACCGAGTTAGTGACGCAGTGATAACGCTCCGGGCTTGAATGCGAATTCGATGGGGGTCAAGTTGTTAATACCCGTTTTCGACAAGGGTCATGTTCAAGTTTTCTCCCATTCAATTCAAGTATGTTTTCTTCCATTCCAAATTCAACAAGTTAATAATTAATTGTGAGGGCAAGGAACTTTACACGTTACCAAATCAATACTTGTGCAAGTGATATAATATTGTCTATAATGGTGAAATTTGTTATTTCTTCAAGACTTAGTTTCACTATATACATGTCAATAGAACCGACTGATTTGCTTCAATTCATTTATTCACTCCAACGCGATTTAATAGACAAGAAAAGCATAAAGCGACTCGTTTAAATGGGGAGAATAAAATACAATCCTTAGGTTCATCAATGTCGGGTTAAATTTGTAGGCTAATTGGTTAGGCTAATGGAACCGTAAGGATCCGCAGTCAGTATCATAACCTCACACACACACACAATCTTATAAGCTAAAGCGAAACCACCGGGGTTCGAACCCGGGACCCCTCAGTTACAAGCCCTTAAGCTAAGCCCTCCGCTACGGCGGTTCCTACCTATCAATGTTCTGATCGGTATTATATACTTTATTTAATCACGACTGCGTCTTATAATCTGTAAGCATCGTAGCCCTCAGCTATCTTTAGCATAAGTCTCGATTACATTAGAGAAAGCACCACGTGACCGACAGGTAGCTACAGTTGGCAGAACCAAACATGAACCCCGGAAAATATGCGAACTAAAATACGGTCATCGCAAGCAGCCAATCAAGAGCCAATGTTAACGATTGTCCATTAGTAATTGTTAAATATAATCGAAATAATATGACCGAGTGATTTCATCAACATACATCATTTTATTCATTCTGTATCAGTGTTGTCTATGCGAGGATGATAATCCGATTTTTAGACAATTTCACTAATTTGGATCCAATAGTTTTTCGAATATTTTGTAGAAGGGATATATAAAATGGCTATTGTTTTTGGGGATTTCCCATATTGACTGGGGTCGAAGACTTTATTTAGATAACCAATGTGTCCTTTTGGTAATTTTGACAAATTCTGAAAATTTGAATAGTAAGTTCGGGTAATTTTCATTTTTGCATCGGCAACACTGGACTATAACCAGTTCATATTTTGTTGCTTTCCATAGAAACTTGACCCTTCTTTTTCATGACATTAATACAGTCATGTTATTTAAAAATATAGACATTTAGGGCAAACAGTAGTTTTAGTTTTGGTCCAATATAAATTTTTTTTATTAATATTTAGAGTTACATTTTTAGCAAGTTTAACCTTGTTTACATATTTCTTAACAGTTGACATTTATGGTTATCGACTCAAAATATCGAATTGTTACTACAAAAATACAACTACAGCGACATGAACACGCCCACCAGGGCTCACATTTGCTTCTGCCAACTGTAACTGGAGACTAAGTGTAAATGAGCATTTGGCAACCTTGTCCGCAATATTAACGTGGGCAAAGAATACACAGCCACAAGAAATGAAGCACGGCGAGAAAATCCTTTGATGTTGAAGGGCCAAAAATAAATAACCTTGAAGGTTGTTTTTCCAAATGTATTATATAGATATTTTTCCATCAGGTCATTTTTTGAATACCGCGTTTTGCCGAGTAAATCTAGTTCCAAATGGTAATACTGAAAAGGTCAAGATCGTCTGTCCCTTTGTGATACATTTAAAGATCAAACTATTCCAAGGTTATATATTTATTATTATGGGTGTTTTTCCTGTTACCTATATTACATGATACTATTATACCCCTATAAAGTTAGCAGAGCCACTTGCAAATAAATCGATGAAACCTATTCCAATAATTGTCGAAAATTTGTCGTGAACGTAAAAAATTTGTCGCGCTCTTAGTTTTTTTATAGGGGGCGGCTCTGCTAACTTAATATTAAGTTAGCAGTGCCACCCATAAATAAATATCAAAAAGCATCAAAATTGTTACGAATAATTGTCGAAAAATCTATTCCTTCCAGCATATATATACCTTTTTCATGGAAATTCCTGGTTTTTGAAGAAATTTCGTATTTTTGGCAACAGCGCATAAGTATAATGACATTTTACGTGTTTTCCATATCATTATTGACGAATATAAAGTTTTTTAAGCAGCTTCCTATTTTCCAGAAGCAAAAAATTATGTTTCAAAGCTGAATGATATAACACACTTATGTAGTACACTTGTGTAACTTTGTTGATTTATTATTTTTTCAATAAGAATTTATCTGAATAATTGTCAAATGACCAAAACGTGTTTGTCGTGGGGTTTTTGTCCTATATACGCACCGTGTGATGAGTTTTTATTATTTTTTGTATCAGAAATTTATAAAACTAATTTGCCGTGGAATCTCCAGATCTTCATGAGCGAATGAAAGAAATATTTCGATTTCTCAGTTATACCCACTTGTAACTTGGTTAAATATAATATTTTTCATCCAGAAATGAGAATGACCCAAATGTAATTGTGGTGAACACAGAACAAATGCCGCGCTGTAAATTTTTTTTATAGGTGGTGGCTCTGATAACTTGATATTAAGTTAGCTGTGCCACTCACAAATAAACATCAGATATCATCACAATGATATGAATAATTGTCGAGTAATTGTCGAAATCCATCTGACGTAAAAAAAGCAAAAAATCCATTCCTTCTAGCATATACAGCGTGTCCACGGATGGAGTATCCTATAGATGAAAAATTTTTAAATATTAATTTAGTGAAAAATGTTATTCTTGATAAAAAGTTTTGCTTGTTCTGAAACCCCATAAAATGAAATAAAATTTAAGTTTTTCAAAACCCGTCTCATTTTATGGCCAGTCTTATGAAAACCTGGAGTCTGACTTTTTGAAATTTATTCACATATTGGCTAATATCTCGGAACCTTGAAGTTTGCAAGGTTCTAGTCTACGCCATCCGATTCATAATTGAATTTTCTAGGAAAAGAGGAATCGAAAAACCTTAGATATGGAGTTTAGAATTTTCAGGTTTTATAAATTCCACACCGAAACTTATACTAATTCGCGAAGACTCATAATTTCTAAAATTCCTCTTTTCCTAGGAAATTCAATTATGAATCGCATGGCGTAGACACAATTGTGATGATATCTGATGTTTATTTGTGAGTGGCACAGCCAACTTAATATCAAGTTAGCAGAGCCACCCCCTATAAAAAAAATTAAGAGCGCGGCATTTGTTCTGTGTTCACGACAATTACATTTGGGTCATTCTACAATTGTTCCTGGATGAAAAACATTATATTTAACCAAGATACAAGTGGGTATAACTGAGAAATCGGAATATTTCTTTCATTCGCTCATGAAGATCTGGAGATTCCACGGCAAATTCGTTTTATAAATTTCTGAACCAAAAAATAATAAAAAATCATCGCACGGTGGGTATATAGGAGAAAACCCCACGACAAACACGTTTTGGTCATTTGACAATTGTTCAGATAAATTCTTATTGAAAAAATAATAAATCAACAAACTTACACAAGTGTACTACATAAGTGTGTTCTATCATTCAACTTTGAAACATAATTTTTTTGCTTCTGGAAAATAGGAAGTTGCTTAAAAAAACTTATTCGTCAATAATGATATGGAAAACACGTAAAAGGTCATTATACTTATGCGCTGTTGCCAAAAATACGAAATTTCTTCAAAAACCAGGAATTTTACAAGAAAAAGGTATATAGATATGCTGGAAGGAATAGATTTTTTGCGATTTTTTCACGTCAGATGGATTTTGACAATTACTCGACAATTATTCGTAACAATTTTGATGCTTTTTGATATTTATTTATGGGTGGCACTGCTAACTTAATATTAAGTTAGCAGAGCCACCCCCTATAAAAAAAACTAAGAGCGCGACTAATGTTTCACGTTCACGACAAATTCTCGACAATTATTGGAATAGGTTTCATCGATTTATTTGCAAGTGGCTCTGCTAACTTTATAGGGGTTACTATTATAGTTTTATTTTTCAGAAAATGGATTAAAAAAAATAAATATGACCAAAAGGTACTTTTCCAAATTAATAGCTGACTACCTACTAGCCAGACTTTATTACCAGTGAATAAAATATATAATAACAAACATGAAGACTTTCATTCTGTTCAACTAAAACCAATATCATTTTTACTCATTTCCTTAAATAATAATGTAGGTAAGCCAATTTAAAACCATAACAAGTTTCGAACAATAATTTGTAAAACTGTAGCACTGCAACAGTACAAAATAGCATGATGGCCTTTATGAAATATCAAAAAACACGATTAAGCATGATGGATCCCATTGTTTTATCACACTGTATTCTATTTGCCCCAAAGTTTAACTAGAACTGACTATTTATACCGAAAAAAGTCAAGGTTATCAAAAACAAATTACAAAATTATATTTGAAAATGACCTTTTTAGGCGCGTTTTTCATGGTTAATAAATAGTTTTTGTCCCCATTAAATATCAATTAAATACTTGCCGTGAATTCATATTGCAGCATTGGCATCGATTACCATTAATTTACTGTTTACATTAACAGTTCAATGCCTTTCAGGTATTTTATGAACTTAGATTCGATTTATTTTTTGTTTTAAATTATTATTACACAACTACTATAAATAAGGAATTTACTAAGTTGGCAGAAACATTATTCATATTCCCTTAAATGGGTAAAATTGTACAAAATTAGATATGATTTTTTGGGATTCAGAGATTCCAGATTGGACATTTACAAATATGTCAGAGTAAAGTTTTTCTTTTTATCACTGAAATATTCAATATCTGGTTAATAAAAAAACATATTTATCACCCAGCTTTCAACTTATAGTACAGGAAATGAAGCATTTTGGCTCGCAATGTTTCAGTTCAGCATGGATTTACCTGAAATTTTCACAGAAGGTAGGAAATAGTCAAAGAATCATTTTTTATATCTATATCATGTACGTTAAAACCTTGGGGTGGAAATTTCTTATTATATTTTAACCACAAGAATCGAAGAAAAAAAGCTCTTCAAATTTTTTTCGAAAAACCAATATTTTTCGAGTTATTTGCGGTTGAAACAAAAAAACGACGTTTTTAAAGGGTTTATTACGAATATGCATTTTATCAAAACACTGTGGAGAGCAAAGTTGTAGCTTTTAAAAAACAAACAAAATTCTTTTTCTACAATTTTTCTACATTATAAACCAAATTTTACCCATATCAAGGTTTTCAATGTAATTTTATAATTTTTGATTATTAGGGGTAGTTTTCACCCTTAAAAACAAAAATTGTAAAAACGGCACGATATAGAAAATGAACTAGATGGTGAAGTTAGCCTAATCCCAAATTGTTATGCAAATGCTGGACGAAATAATTGCGAGGTTTTGCCATTTTTTGAGCTTCATTTCCTAACCTATAAGTACTATAAAATTAATTATTATTTATGACTCGTAAATATGTTTCGTACAACTAGGTATTTCCAATATCCTCGGCAAAACTTTGTCCCCAGTTTCTGTTCGATATTATCAAAGTCACATGTTGACCTTGGCCACTAGAAACTGAGTAAAATTTCAGCGCTGGAAAAAGTAATAACTTTGTATCAAATTTAGGCAGGGTAGTAACTAACAGTAACATTCTAAAAATGACTATCTAGAGGATAAACAAAAAAGATTGAAAAATAGAATGTTTTATTTAGATGGTTTAAAGAGGTTTGATTCCTGAAATCCTGAAAAAATATACGAGTATAAGGGGACAAAGGGTAGACATTCTGAACTGTGACAGCAAAATGAGCTGAGCAGACCAAATATTAATGATTCTTGCCATCAGTATAAAAATATAGTACACAACTGGTGAAAACATTCAGTATAATTGATCCCAATAATTAAAGAAATGTCAATGAATTTTTTGAATACAGAAAATATAATGTGATAACAGATAGGAGACATTCAAGTGATACCAGCAGCAAGTTCCACTGATCTTCAAAGAATACTTCCCGCATCAAGAAAACGATTTGTAGTATTCTCACAGTTGTTACTCTTCATACCAAGGAAGAGCACAATAGAGAACATGAAAATAGTGAAAAACTGTTTTTATTTAAAAAAGTATATCTCAAACAATAAGTTGCAAATTTTGAAAATTTGACCATTCTCTTATTCTTTCCATTAAACTTTTTAAAACAAAATTTGAATTCAATATTATATTATTTGTGACTCATTTGATGCAATTCTGTATATGGATCTGCCTAATATTATTTTTCAACTTCTAGATAACTGCTCTATTGACTGCTCCAACCTACATTTTATTATAATATTTGTTACCATTTATTTTATCATCATCATTCATCTACAGCTCTATCGATCTGTCATTAAATACAATACTAATTACATATTTCTCTTGAGGCTGCCGAACTATATATGTGAATTTACAGTAGTCGTATGCCTTATCTTTTCAATGTTCATATTTTTCTTAACAATACTTATTTGAAAAAATTGACCTTTCTGCAAGTTCACTTATGTAGGTATTCATTACAGAAAGTCTAAATATTGTAGTAAGATCGTATCTCTACTTAATTGATCACAACATATTAGAACAAGCCATTGCAAACAGAATGTTTATCAAAGGATATTTTTATCTGTTTATATAAAATCGAATAGCATTGCAATTAATGTAAACATGTACTTGAAAACAACAAAATGTAAATGTTAACATTTTAATATGGCAAATAATAAACACTCACAACATAAGTAGCTAAGGATTTATAAAAAACACTAACCTTTGTTGATTAGGAACGCTCGTGGGATTGTTCTCATCGTTCATAAAAGCTTCGAGACATTCTTCCATGAGGGCTTCCTCTTCTAATCGCTGCATAACCTGAAAAACATTTTGTAACAATATTTTTTAAATATACTATGCATACAGTATTGTTAAAGTATGAACCAATTTTTTTCATTCAATAACAAATATAAGTGATGTTTCTTAAGCAGCGATTCGATAATCGATGAGTGGACGAAAAATGAGAGAGAAATTTTAAGGAAGTATTAGGCACAATCACTATATTATGAAAGAGATTATATATATTATATATATTTATATTTATTTCTCTATGATATCACCTAGAAAGAAAGCTATATACTGTGCTTTCCTTGTTTGCTAAAAGCAATCCACCAGCAGCCCGGGATGCCATGCTACACCATTCCACATATTATGACATAGGTTCATGTGGGTGATGTGTGTTTATTTGTAAAACGCCACATGATGATCCCATAGATACTACAGATAGAGGCATCAAGCCAGCTAGGAGCCCATCAGCATGTAAGAGAAAGATAGAAATGAGGAGGTTGAGACTCTTTCTCTAAGCGTCTATGCTATATACACAAACAAATGCAGATACACATCTGATCGTCTGTCTCGTTCTCTCTCACCAGAGTTCGGACGGACATTCCCACTTAGACAGCGCCCTATGGCAGGTTGCCTCTATCTGTAGAATCTCTATGGATGATCCACTATACATTTTAATCAGCAGCATTGAGTACATTATGGAATATACAAACAGTTCAATTATTTATCTGTTTTCAGAAAAAAAAAGTGCCGCTACGGCTATGATTTTACACAGCAAGGAAAACAGAAGATTTTGATAGAAATAGTAAAAAATATTTGCTTTTTATGTATTAATTAAAGAACTGCAGCAATTTACTTTCGTAGATAGTTCATACAAATGTTTGGTCGGGTCGGGGTGATATTGTGAGCTGTTGATAGAAAAGGTACGGCATTAAGAGTTCTGCTTCTCTAATTAATACATGAAAATCACCATATTTTTAAAATCATAGGTGCACCGACACGTTCTTTCACAAACTCTTCCTCACTAAATGAACTGTTGGTATACTTCATAACTCACTTAAAAGTGCTGATTAAAGTTTATAAAGTATCATCATGTTGCATGGCATTGTTAGTAGGCTTCGTCTTTTATGCATAATCATTATTGAATTTTGTATCTGACACAAATTCTTAAAAATAAAAAAAAGTACAGCATAAATGGTTTAGAGTACTGTAGTCAAAATGGCTTGACGAACTTTACAATATGAATTGTTGTTTTAATCTGGGAGTAGTGACACTGACACAGGGGATAAAAATTTCAATATGATGTTCAAGCAACAGAATGTATGCGAGGAAAATTATGACAAAATGGGCATTAAAATAATTTAAAATAAAGGGTAATAAACAAACAATTCCAAATATATGACTAATGAGAAGAGTGAAATAAACTCAATTATTGGAAAAAAAAACAAATCACCTGACTGCAACATTTGGATTGAAAAACAAAAAAAAATGCATTGCAAGCAGGAATTTCTTGATGCTTGAAGTAGGTGTAAAATCTGTCTCCATGGAAACCATTATCACTTGAATAAAAAATGTTGATGCAGTCTGTTTCTTCTAATTCAGTTTTTTTAATAAAAGCACTGTTGACCACAAGATTTCCGAGACTACTTTAATGAAACAGTGATTTTAGAGATGATCCTACTTATCACAGTAAGTAAGTAACTTTTCTTGCCAAACATTTTTATAATAACTTGTTAATCCAAATTGGTATTTCTCGAAAATAAAAACTTTTTACTGGAATACTAAGATGAGCTGACCTGCTTGCTTGCCATTCAAAGTCTGGTAATAAGGACAGAGATATAGGCAAGGAACTCTAGAATAACATGTGGGCACACACAATACATCTGCAAAGGTCGTAGTGGAGATGCTCATAGAAGTACATAGGTAAGACCTATGTTTATCATATTTTAAAATGAGCAGAAAAAAGTACAAAAAATTGTTTTTCAAACTAAACTATAAGAATTAAATGAAGGAAAACAATCATATCAGACAGAAAATTGAAAGAAACAATTAAAAAGACAAAATTACTTGAATAAAAATTTTATGTCAACTAAACACATTGGAAGCATATTAACTGAACAGGATTAATGGCCTCTAAAATGGAAGTTAACCTGATTTATATCAATATTAGTATAAAGACCTTCAATTATTTCATTTCACTTTCACGCTAGTGGCCATCTTTTTTTAGAAAAATTTAGCATATATAATTTATAGTAAAAATCAAATTAAAATGAAAGTAGTTTGAAAGTTTGAAAGGAACATTAATTTTTCTACTAACCCCAAGTAAATAGCTTTAAATTATTTTGATACATAGGTACCACATGGTAATGTTTTTTACCTCTTTATCAAATTCTTCTTCATGCTCCATCCACAGGTACTCCGAAAAGTCAGTCTCGGGGGTAGTGTTGAAGTCGTCAACCACATTATTTTCTATTCCTTCAGAAAAGTAAGAATTGTCATCGTAATCATAGAGACCGTTATCAGCAGTTTTGTTTCCAGGCATTTTCATAGTCTAAAAACAAAGTAAAATGAAACTACTAAAAAAATTGAGGACATTCTTCATTCCTCCTCCATTTTTGGGAAGTATGTAGCACAACAAAAAAAGTTCTACTTACCAATGTTTGAAAAGCCACAATTAACACTTTTATTAAACTTTTATAGTTTATTAGGGGACAGAGGGAAAACAGAATGATTTACAATTCTTGATTTGTTTCTTTTAGAGATACCAATTCACAATTTATTCTCGCGACGCAATCAGTCTTCTATTCAATTTTCAACCTATGTTGTTAAACATGAACAGCGCAGATACCAGTGATGTTGACACAGGGTTGCCACACCAAGTTTTGTGGAAACAGAACTTTAGAAATGTGAAGTTATCGTATTTGACTATACGGACTATTATAGATTAATGTAATTCACCAAAAGCGGGTATTTTGAAGGTTGAAGGTAGTCTGTTGCATTGATAATTAGATTAAATTTTGCTTGTACGACAAAAAGTGCAGAAGTAGAGCTACTTGAGATGGGAAAATACCTATAATACATTTGATAAAACACAACTGTATGCTAAAATACTTTTTCTCAATGTGATTCGAGTAAAGCTGTAAGCAGTATTTATGATCCTCAGTGTATGAAAGGAAATATTTTCACAATGAGATGCAAAAAAATGATAGATGCCAGATGGTGTCTTAGCTTGTCACAGTCACAAAGGGACGATCGAATGTTAAAAATGAAGGAGTAACCAAGGATGATGAAATACGTAAAACAGATTGGTACCGACAGTAGGTTATCTCAGAGATAATAGGTATGGTTATCTGTTATCTATGCCAAAGAATACACACAACAACAGTTGGACCATACCTACTAAATGTCATGCTGCTATGTTCAATATCTTTTCGAATGTTATTTTTAATATATTTTTAAATCTAAGGTTGTTTCAGCAAAAAATAGGTGGGTATATCGTTCGCGAATATCCTTTGAGATTAGCACCGGCAACACTGGTTGTGAGTGGTTGTTTGGTTTAGGTGAAAATTGAAAGAGACTATTATTTAACTGTTAGAGCTCTATCTATTGAACACAATGTATAAAATATCGTAACAAACAAAAGTTTTCTTTGAAAACACACTCGGCTGGACTTACGCTGTAAGCGAGCTTTATCTTTTTTTGCATAGATGGCAATAGTGTTCATTTTCAATCCAAAACTTTACTTAGCACAAATTGGAATTGTGTGGTTTTTAAAATCAATGAACATAAACATATTGAACAAATAAAATATGAAACATTAAAAAAAACAGAAGTGGTACATTTAAGAAAATCACTTGTTAAATTAAATATAATTGTTGAAGTAGTCATAGTCAGAGTTTTATGGGGTCCATTTTTTTAGTAAGTTAATAAATAATAAAATTAGAAGCCAGTGTATTCAAGCATGTGGTAGTAAAGAATGTTTAGAATGTTTGTGTTATGTCAGAGATTTGAAAATTTAAATTTTTAATCATATGTAAGTATATTTTATTTATTGTCAATTATTCGATTTCTACAAATTGAGTCAGTTACTCCAACAAAGCTATTCGATTATAGTTGAAATCTATATACTTATTGCTTAAAAGTATACACAACTCTTGTATAAATGAATGTGATATTATCACTTTTAAAAAACATGTTTTCCTTACATTAATAATAGACTAATGTTTCTGATATTTGTAATCCTGTGATAATACATTATATATTGTTTTTGTTTAAACTGCTATTGTTAAAAATCTCTCAATGTTACAAAAAAAAGACAACTTAATATGTTTCAATAAATACAGTAATTGATAAATTCTCTTTAATATGTACCTATATAAAATAAATTCCAACACGTTAGTTTTTTTACATATAAACAAAACGGCGGTAGCAGTGGAAATTAAAAAAAAATATATCTCTAAAACTCACTAGGGATTGTGTCGTTGCTTTGTTGTTCTGATAATTCTGATCAATTAAATTATTAGAAACTTCCTGATCTTCTAATAATTCCTGTTGCAAGATGTAGATATGGTTATACTTGATACTGCTGTTCGTATTTAGAAGGATTGCAGCATGAGTTTGGCATTTGCTGTTTATCAGTGATACTTGCTGCGGTATCGAACTAAATTGATAGTCGATCGTTGGCGAAGCTTCATTTATTAGTATTTTTTACAGTGGAAAATATCTTGAGCTTCCCTTGAATTTGAAACTCTTCATTTATACGATCCTCTTACTCTTTAAATGAGTGACAAATATAATCATTTGCTTTCAATGTTAAGGTTTACGTGTTGATTTATCAAGAAAATCAGAGAAGTGAAAAATAGCTACTTAAATATTGTATAAAAACTATTTCACCTAATACTGACCTGAGAAAATACAGAAGCAGAGGTGTATACATTTTTATCATTTTACGTCTAGCTAGACAATTTCACAACACACGTTTTAATCATTATTGTTAATTTATTTTTAGTTTTTATAAATGTAAACAAAATTCCATAGACGGAGATTTTGTTGGGTTAACTTGCTCGCATAATTTAATCTGTCTTTTTACCCTTTTGCTCCTCTCGCGCCATCTACTATTTAATGCTTACCACTGGACACTTTTTCGGCATTTTTCTTATACAAATTTGTGCTCCTTCCTTATAAAATATATCTAGTCTCCATGGGGTTGAGACTAGTCTCTTTTAAGGATTTTAAAGCATCTAAGATTGATTGATAGATAGATAGATATATATATTTATTCCACAAAATCACAATATAAAGTACAAAGCATGTAAAAATTCAATAAAATACACAGTGATTTTAGCCGAAGCGTTGGAAACAACAAAAAAAGAGAAAAAAAAGTTTTAGTTGAAATTTGTCAGAAAAAATTCTGAGATATTATAAAAAACATACTGATGTAGTAGTTGTTTAATTTTTCTTTTAAATTTTTTGTTTGTAAGATTTTTCAAATCTGAAGGTAAATGGTTATATACTTTAATACCTGAATATAAAGGGCCATTTCGAGTGCGACTATATTTATAGTTTGGAGGTATTATGTATTGTTTTCGAGTGGGATATTTATGTCTGTCATTTGGGGTAAGAAGTTCATTTTGATGCTTGTGAATTAATAAAGAAGTTTTGTAAATATAAGTGTTTGTCATGGTCATTATTCTATTTTCTTTAAAGAATGGTTTACAAGAAGTTCTAGATTTTAAGTTGAAAAGCGCTCTAATTGCTCTTTTTTGAGTCATGAATACGGAGCCTGCGGATACAGCAATCCCCCAAAATTCAATACCATATTGCATTATACTATGAAATTGAGCAAAATAGACCGTTTTTGCTACAAATATGTTAGTATGTTGTTTTATTGCTCGCAATGCAAATACATATTTGCTAAGAGATTTATTCAGTTGATTAATATGAAAGTTCCAGTCAAGCTTGTTATCGATGTGTATGCCTAAGAATTTTATGTTGAGAGAAGAGGTGATAGTTTGTTGACCTATATTTATAGCAACTTCGTCAGAGTCTCGATATAGGTTAAAGGATATATTTTGAGTTTTGCCGATGTTCAATGCTAGTCTGTTAGCGAGATTGTTTCAATATTTCTCCCGCAGATGTTATGTAGCAAAGGGTAGACCTGTAGTTGTGTAAAATACCTCGTATATAAAACATTAGTGCTGCCAGGTACACTTCTTCTTTCAAGAATACTGAGATTCCATACCCTTCTGCGGATTCTTGTACTATATTATAATATCTACATCTTGAGAGTAATCTCATCTACCAATACTGCACATATTTTTTCGTTGTTATCCTGGATAACAGTTATCCAGTATATTAGCTTTTGTTTCTAGTTTTTAAATTATTGATGATTTAATTCCGGGTCGAATATTAACCATTGTCATCCATTCTTGAATTGTGCGAATCGATGGTAAAATAAAGTGCAATTTGTCGCGCATGAATTTGTACAAAGTAAGGGATTTATAATTTAGGTTGAGTTAGGTGTGTGGTGTGGGTCTATAAGGCCTTGTCTCTGATAAGGTCCTCCACTCCACTGTCTCCACTGCGACTCGCAAGAGTCTATTATTGTGGTTCACACGTATTCAGATTTCTCCAAACAAATTCAGCTTCTCAATAAAGCCGATTAGTTTATTTGGTGAATGATATTTCAGGTCCGAGGGCGAGAGAGAGACCCTGCCAAACATCAGATACCTGATTCGAGGCGGGGCAGGCACACATTATATGCTCTGCTGTTTCATCATCTTCCAGACAAAGACGGCAAATCGGATCTTCTGACAGTCCAAGTTTTAACATATGATGATTCAGATGACAGTGGCCTGTTAAAAGACCTGTTATAGTCTAACATTTGTTTAGAAACATTCTTCGAAGGATGTATATAAAATCCTTTGAATGAACCAATCCTGATAAATTATGCCAGAAGTCTAAAGCTCTTCTTGCTGTCCAGGTATTTAGTGTTTGTTTAGCAAAACTTATTGCGATGTCAATTGTAGGTTCTGGTCCGATAGAAACCACAGCACCCTCCCTTGCCTGCCTTCTCGTTTCCTTCCATGCCAGAATGGCCAGGGATCCAGACCAGCAATACTCTATTGAGCTCTCTTATTGAGGAGAGTCTTTTTTGGCAGTCTAATACCAATTTCGACGTTACACGGTGAGAGCTAAGTGCTTTCAAAGCCGCTTGGCTGTCCGAGAAAGTTTTATTGTTCTATGTGTGATAAGATTGGCTTACTCCAATCTCTCCTCACATGAAACAATGGCGTAAATTTCAGCCTGAAATATGGTTGCATAGGATCCTAGAGAGGTTGAAATGTCTGTCCTCGGTATGCGCCCGTATACACCTGCACCAGAGCCTGAGGGTGTTTTTGAGCCGTCTGTGTATCAACAGCTGTCTGCTCTTAATAGTTCATCATCATGGAGAACCCATTCATCTCTATTTGGAATTAGGACGGTATAAGGTAGGTCGCTGTAAAGCTTTTGGCCACCAGGTAATAGCTCCATATGTGATCATTCTAACGATCATCACATAATATATACAATAGATTTGTTTGGGTCCCAAGCCCCAAGATTTTCCACAGATCCTGCGACATGTTCACAAGGATAGTCTGGCCTTATATGGATAACTTTTTCCAAGTGAGTACGTGTTCCAAGATCTATAATTTAGTGATAACTGACAGGGCCAACTGCTTCTTCGCTTTCGTCCATTTTGACCTGGGTTTATGATAAATTGGCATCAAATCTAAAGTTTTCACAGTAGAACATCCACTTTATATGTCTGCTTTGAAAACCCCTATTTGGAGAAGGCATGTCGATAACTCTCTCGTCAAGACTCGATAAAGCAGTACTTTAAGTACTAATACTATAGGTTCGTGAATGACCCTCATAATTAAACTTTAATAAAGGGTGTTTCATTAATATGTATTTGGAAATATTTACCTTGAATATTTAACTCAAAATATCAAGATAACCTCTATCACTAAGATAAAATGTGACTCAATACTGAACATGGTGTTTTATTTAAACATTTTAAAACCATTGATGTCTTCAAATAGGTATGTATATTCAGTTAAATCTAGATTTAAATGTTTTGAAATAAAATGAAACATAAACAAATTATTATCGGTTTATTTTATACTATTTATATAATTTTTTTGCCAATTAGATATCTCTTCCCAATCTTGGAGAATAGGAAACAAATCTTTTTCCCAATCTTGGAGCGAAAGGTGGGGATCTTTGAAATACATACTCTGCAGAACCATCAGTTTCTGACCATTTTTCGTTTCCCATGTTATCCTCATCTACGTTTCGTCCGAGGCGGGGAATAAAATTAATTCGTTTGCCTTGAAAATAATTTGAAAATTAACAAACAATATATTTTCACATAAATAACACAATTAAAATCATTTTCTTGAAATTTTCCTACGATTTGGATTGGTACGTTGTTGCATAGTAACAAATCTTGAACATGCATTATTTATTATGTGCATAACAGTACCATTAGTTTGTTAAAATTTTAACTTTTCTCTATATAAATTATCTGTAGTCTGTAGGTAATACCGCACTTAGTATAAACAGATTTCTAAAATACCTTTTCGCTATATCATGTTCAATTGAATTAATTTTAGTATTGAACTTTTTAATTCCACCGTATATACGTTTAAAAAACAAACAAATTCCTGAATCTTTCAACTATCAATTTTAATTTTCATTATAGATAAATCTCAATTGAAGAGCAGAACCGATAAGTCGGCTAAATACCAAAAATTTAAATTTTATTCGTTTTACACAAAACTGGTTTAAATACCATAGCGGATGGGATGTACACACAAATCGGCTAAGTGCCAATCGTCTTTTTTACAGTGCAGCTTTTAGTTTCTAGATGGAGCTAGGAGGTACGTGCCGTGAGATTCATATATTAAAAATGTCATTATCTCAAAACTAATATTTTGCCACTTAGCTGATTTATCGTTTGTGGGACCCTATTCTCAAACCGTGACATATTTTGTCGCATGTGAGAAATCCTGAATATTCTTATTCTCAAATGTCGCCTTCGCAAATTTTTGATAGACAAATTGTAGAATGGTCAAAAGCAGTCGACAATTTATGTCGAATGCGAGAATTTCATAACTTGCAAAATTTATAGGTTAACGTTATACATGTCAAAAGTGGAAACACTCAAAACATTGTTTAATACTTTTGTTAGGTTCTGTTTCAGAAATTTTTGTAGAGAGAAAATGGCAGCTTTATTAATTGCTATTGAAAATTTAGAAAATCAAGAAATGTGTCAGCGGCCTCGAGAGAGACGAGGAATATATATAGAAGCGCTTTTACATTTTTATCTGACAGAAAGTTTATTAAAACGTTCAGATTAACTAAAGAATTAGCTAGAGAGCTAATCATAATTCTAGAACCCTTAATAGAACAAGGGAATCGTGCAAGTGCATTATCTCTTGAAGAAAAGGTATTTTCCAGATAAAAGAGGCTCATTTTCTTTTTCTTGCATCAAATTTATTAATGTTCGTTTTTGGTTTTGGGTGCAATAATTTTTTTTGGTTTCACTTTCCATGTTTATCTTGTTATTCTTGTTCTACATTCGAGTAAGTACATTGTACATTCTAACAAATAACCAAATCATTACTGCCATAACAGATCATATAACTACTACTGTCATTTCATTACTTTACAACTTTACAAGAGAAGTGGCATAGAACACGATATAATATCGAAATTTCGGTGTTGCCAGTTCATGTTATTCGACAAAATTTATCTCATGCGACTTATATGATGTCGAACCCATTTGAGAATGCCAGATGCCAATGTTGTGCGACAATTTCTATCGACACATGTCGAATACGACAAATGTCATTCGACATTCGAGAATAGGCCCCCTGCTCTTCAATTGTAATATTCTATATTGTATTTTATTTCATTCCTGTTATATGTTGTATAATGTAATATTTTGTGTATTTTTATGATTGTTTTTTATATCCACCCTCTTTTAATCTGATTTTTGTATGAAAATGGTATTACCGTTAAATAAATGAATAAATATTAGTAGACTACGATCAGCCTTAAAACAAATGACAAAAATTGAATTTATTGTGTGGCCCCTAGGTACTTTGTGGAATTTTCTCATATTACAACTAAATTTCCTGAAAAAGCTAAAGAAATACAAAATTTCAAATCCATCACATATGCATTTCTAATAATATTTCAACAATAATATCTTCAACAACAAATACAACTATTTCTTCCAAAACAAAAGCAATGTAAGTAAAACATTGTTAATTAGAATTACTGCATATTTGTGATAAGAGACAAGAACCAGATTTCCTCGAAGAATTGTAAATTAGAAGAGCACAATATTATGAAGTCGTCAATGAACAGATAAATCTGGGAGCTCTCCACCACTGAATTGTCTCCTGTAAAGATCAGCAGATATAGTTATCCTTGGTTACCTATAAGTATCATTGCACAGTTGTACTGATCTTAGATGGGAAAAAGATATCCAGGATATCCTCATAGCATAGGGCTGACAATACCTAAGCTTCAAAATTTGTAATATCATATCATATCATATCTTAGTTTTGGAAGAAGTCTTTTATACCATTAAATTACTATAATAACACATTGTATCATCTTTAAATGCAAGAAGTTCAAAATTTTTTGTACAATCAAACTTGTTTCAAACTCCTACACATACAGGGTGGAGATACAACACAAATCACTTGAATAGACTATAAACAAGTATGTTAACCAGAAGCTTACTACGACATTTAATTCTACACCATTGACGATCATTTACATATAAATTGTTCTCCAAAAACGTCTATACAGAATGAAGCAAGAATTCTGGTCGTATGGAAGATAAGCAAGTATATTTGTCAGGGATACGAGTATACTAACGCTTTGATTAACAGGAAGAACATAACATGCGGAAGAAGTAGCATTTTGAAACAGTTTTGACACCCTCACAAAAATAACCTCACCCGTGGGTCTCTGGTGAGCGAATAGCTTCTACCGGATACCCGCACCACAGAGTACATCATCTAACAAGCGACGAAAGCTTTGTCGGTTCCTTTGAAGTCGGACTTACACGATATTGAGTCGAGTCGGATACGTCGAGGCATTGAAACATAAACTACCTGATACACTGAGAAAAGTAGCACGAGTATTGATTCGAAGTAAAGCCATAACTACACTAAGAAAAATAGTAGTGTTGGATGACCATCACTCCCAATTAGGACTATAGAATTTTTTTTGACTACTAGCATGAGAACACCTTATTATTCATTTCATGAGTCTAATGAGAATTTTAACCAAATCTTAAAATAATACACGGTGAACTAAGAGGAATGAACGGAAGTGACGACTTGACATTGACAGATAAACTAATTAATTCACGCATGTGCACACAAATTTGCGATCACGAAAACTACTTCCTTTCGCCTCTAGTTAGATGGTGTACCCTGTGCCTACACATTGCTTGCTTGCACTTGCGCTCCTATAGTGGCTAATTCTTCATTAAACTTCCTTAGTGATCATAAAATATATTTAAAAAATCAATAGAAGTCAGTTCTTGTGAAATTATACTTAAAAAATTGATCAAGCATATGGTCTTAGGAAAAATAGTTAAGACACATGGAGTTATCAAAGTGTTAGTGGCAGATAGATAATCTAAAGTTTTAGTTTGATGTACTTTTATGTATCTACAGCCATAGTTATATTAATATAGTATATGACAATCTACTTAATCTTTGTAGTTGACAATTCATTCTCGTTCTCGTAAGCTTCTGTTACACCAACCGTTGGTATATCGCATCCCCACCAAAAATATACTTGCTTCTTTCTAACACATTACTCGTTATAGTACCTACATGTTAAACTTCCACATTACTCTTTCATTTTATCTTGCTTCACTACAAAATATATGTTTTTTTTCAATATTTACGTCTTACCTTGTAAGTTCTTACAAATTAATTTGTCGTTGGCATTCAATGCAACCAAAGTTATAGGAGTTTCTCCAAATGCTTCTAATAGTTGTTGTTCCTGTTCACTGATTTTATACCCATCTTCTTTCAATGTACGTTTCTTTCTACCTAACCGAGGACTGAACCAAACTGAAGGTACTTTAGATTCATATTCATCTTTAACGCCCGAATCAATTGAACTTGATTCAAACTGAAAAAAAGGATATGATAATTTTGAATGTAGGCTCATTCAAAACACAATGATTTTTACGTCAGTATAATATATACCGTCGACTTTTACCTGCCCTTTCCAGTAAAGACTTGTTTCTGCAATAGAATTGTAATTAGTGTTAAGGCATCTATCTACATTTTACCGTTGAGT
>CAJUYG010000672.1:0-28413 GCA_910591675.1 Galerucella calmariensis | reverse complement strand
AGGGAAAGTGACAAAGTGGTACAGGTTTATTGCAAAAAAATGCTACGTCAATTTGTTTATAACGCTATAACTCATTAACTATTCAACTTACCGATTGCGGGTTTGGCACACGTGATGACGGAGTACAGTAATTAAGCACAATTACAGGATATTGTCATTGTTAACAAAATAATCTAATATTGTTTAATCTAACTAATGTTTATTTAAGCTTAATCATCAATAACTTTTGATCTAATCAATATTTTTCGACGCGGTTGGTTTCATATTGTTCGTTTTTAGAAGACAAAAAAAAGTATTTTACATTTTTCCTTTATAATCAAGAGCAAAAAAGATATTCACGAATGAACGAGTAATTCTATTAGAAAATAGCACAATATTGTCATTTAAACAATGTCGTGCAAGGTTTTGCATTTGCGGGTTAGTACTATTTTATTGCACGTATTTTTTGCAACCTGTATACAAAGTTTCAAGCTGATACCAGCGATTATCGCGCTAAACTCTAAATCACCTGGACTACATGATTTATACAACGAGAAGCGTTTTTAGATTATCTTACAATAAATTGTTCCACACTATATAGTAAGCTGCTAATTTTTTTGGATCAGACAGTCATACAATCAACTGTAATAAATTTTCCAAGTAGGCATCTATGGTCAGACCCTGTAGCTGGCGCCATCGGTACACATGTCTTTGGAGTTCCCACATTACTAAACGCCCCACTTGAGAAGCCTAGATAACCGTTCTTCTAATAAACACACATCAGTTATATTTTCTTATCTTATTTAAAAGCTCCTATCAAGATATTTTATTTTATAACTGAGCGAGAACCTTTTAATATCCCATTAAGAAATTAAATATTCTTTACTTATGATTCAGTTATAGCAAAATAACTCTTTTTGTTCCAATCATATATTAAAAATTATTGAACTCCTCGCAGATCCATATATCAAAAATAGCCATAATTTTTTAGAAAAGCTATCAAATTTAAGCTTTAACAAAAACTCTTATTTGGTAATTTTTGATGTAGTTACTAGTTAGTCTACAAATGTACCGGTCCAAAAAACAATAAAACTTATCAAATTGAATTCCAATGTTTATGTAGGATTGAAAGAACAACAGCTTGTCACTACACATTACTAAACAGTCAAACTAAGTACGTCCAAACTGACCAGAATTTAATTTTGAGGAAGAACTTACCTATTATGTAACAAACTTGAAGAGTCCTCAAATGAAAGAATAATGATCAGCATCATATGCTTTTATTAAAATATCTGCAAGAAAAGAAGCAATAATCAACAGAAGCCAGTATGGGTCTCGTAAACAATATTGGTTTGTGAATTTTACGAAAAATGTGTAATTCTGAAATGTTAGACATATAAGAAGTATGTAACGTAAGAAAAATCAATGATATCCTGAGATAACCTCAAATATTCATCCAGGACTCCATACTAATCTAATGGAAAACCAGTTTCGGTGAAAGTCGCTGAAATTTCAATATGATGTAGCCCATGCCATCCTGAACAAAAATTACCATCGCGCCAACTCTCGGAATGCTCCGGCGTTTGGATTCTACAGGGGGTCAAAGTTTGATATTTTGACGAAGTCCTGCACAACTGCATCATGAAAATGCTCTTGTATATATTTTGTAGCTGTTTAACTTTAATCACATCACTCAAAGTATAAGAAGAAATGATTTGCATTTTCTGTTTGTACAACTCCATCGGCCATCGCCTCTTTTCATTATCTTTTGAAAACAATATTTACAGTTATTAATAATTGTATGTGTGTATGTATGTGTGTTTTTTGGGGTGACATTCAGTGAGACCTAAAAGATCTATTGTGCCTCCTTACTTCTACTCAGTTTCTGAGGAGAGTCTCAGAAACTAGTAGTTCCTTTAGTCCTATTTCCCGGAGGAATTTTAGGATGTCTGCAGGCTTCAACTTAGGCAAATGTTCCTCTTCTATCCAGTAATCTCCCAGGTTCTGTGCTCTAGGATTCTGAAGTGCTGTGCAGTTGGAAAGTATGTGGATGGAGGTTTCTTCTTCCATTCCACAGAACCTGCATTCTTCTTCCTCCACTATTTTGAGCTTTTTCAGGTGCCCATTCAGGCGACAATGTCACGTTAGGATCCCTGTTAAAACTCTTAGCGCAGTTTTACTTTGACTTATGCATTCTTTTGATCTCAATAAGTTGTAGTCACCCAGAAGAGTCTTTGATTTTATAAGCCCTACTAGATCTTTCCAATGGTCAGATCTTCTCTTTTTCTCGGCTTTACTTATTTCTTCCAATATTACATTAGGGCTGATTCCGCAAAAGGGTTCAGGCCCCCAGAAAGGTATTTCAGTCTCCCTCTTTGCTAGTTCATCTGCTATTTCATTTCCTTCTATTCCAGTGGGTCCTGGAATCCAGAGTAAGGTGACTATGTTGTTCTCGCCTAGTTCATTGAGTTTGTCTAGGCATTCCCACACCATTTTGTAACTGATTACACAAGAGCTCAGTGCCTTAATGGCTGCCTGACTATCTGACATTATGATAATCCTTTGTCTTCTGTATCCTTTATCAATATTGAATGGGCACACTTTCTTATGGCGTGGATTTCCGCTTGAAAGATACTTGGGGTTTTTCCCAAGCTTTCAGAGTGTTTGGTTCCTGGCCCGAACACTCCTATCCCAGTTCCTTCTATTGCTTTTGAGCCGTCTGTGTACCATTGAATGGCATTCTTTCCAAGTCTGGTAATGGTATTTGGATTCCATTCCTTCTTGTTGCTCATTTCCGTAACGAATTTCTTTGAAAAGTTATACTTTTTCATCATACCGTCTTGTGGCATGTCCCAGGTTGTCTGATTTCTAAGAAGTGAGGAGGTGGTATTTTTTAATGATTCCCTCTCTACTTAGTCTGTATCTTGCTCTTTCTGCAACACTTTCCACCACCATATGTAAAGGGGTGAGGTTGAGAATCACTTCCATGGCTGCCGTTGGGCATCTTCTCATTGCTCCTGTAATGCATATACAGGCTAGTCTTTGAATTTTGGAGAGGTTTTCTCTCGTTGTCAATAGGCTAGTTCTACTACTCCACGCAATAATAGGTGATGATTGGTCTCACTATGGTAGTGAACATCCAGCTTAGGATTTTTGGGTTACAGCCCCAGTTTCTTCCTGTCAGATTTCTGCACACCATTATTAATCATTAATAGGTAACTGTTTTCCCCGTCCACTCAAAATTATTTCAAGATCTCTGAGGAAAATTTATCACAACTTTAAAGAAAAAAGGCAAGCTCAATTTAAAACACAACTAAAAGTCACAGTACTCTAAATAAATGTCAAATTCGTAGAACAAGCACATAATAGATAATTTGCAGATACTTTGTAATAAACTAAAACAAAATTTGACAATTGAAGTAAATATAATTAAAACATTAATGGTGCAGTAACATGTAGGTACCAATAGATGGAGATTAAGAATAAATCCTGCTAAGATAATACTAGTAATTTTCAACCACAGGATCCCGGATAATTCTCTTACAATAACCATATTGAATAAAATGTAAAATAGTTACAACACAACACTTTTAGAAGCCAAACAAGCAGTGTCATTTTTGAGAATGGAAACCAAATTAAATATTACTGGCAGACATCTAATCTACTACCTACCTGGCGAAAACCAAATCATCACTACCCGCTCCATCCGTTTATTCTTGTCAGGTGCCCGAACCTCTGAGCTGAGTTTCTTCTATTTTTTATCATCACTTTCATGACCTTGCTAATTGGACTCTAGTAGTGGCGAAAATTAGCATCTATTTTGTGAGATAAATGAAATATCATACTAATCACTATACGATGGAGAAGTTATTAAATAAAATAAAATGTAAAACGTTTAAATAATGAAAAGAAGATTCCAAAAAATTAATGTCTCGGTCATCTAGCAGCAATATGAATATGAAAATGTTTTTAAGAGTAGCTTTTAAATAAATGTTAAATAGTGGAAATCAGATATTACAAATGTGATAAAAGCTTGAATAGAAATGTTTAAATAATTGTCTTAAAAATTTTTCTTGTCGTGGTGCCCTTCCTCCATACTTAACAAGAACACGTCATAGAAGTTTAGAAAAGATTATAACATTGTTCATAATAATTTAACAATAAATGACTGATTTTCCATTTTTGCTAACTTATACCTATCAATTATTATGAGCAAGGTATTTTTTAGTTTACAATAAACAAGGAAGTTCAATAACAGTTTTTATCATTGAATTAAAATTATAGAGTTCCGGGAGTCAGAACATTTTTATAGGAAATTTTTTTCTTCTTAAAGGGTCCTTTTTCTAGTTTCCTTAAATATTAATAGTTTTTGAGTAATAAACAAAAACTTAATGCTACACTTTCGATGTATTTTTCTAGATTTCATTCCGAATTGAATGAGCCATCGCTAATATTTTTGTGAGGAATAATAACACGTTTTTGAACTTGTTAATTAGACTATAAGTATTCAATTATTATTAGCACATATAAACTTGAAAAAAGTAAGGATCTGCGTACTAGTTGCGCACTAGATGAAAATTCGGTACATTTAATTTAAGAAAGTTAAAAGTTGGCCAACTTCGTAATTGTTAAATGATAAATGATAATTGTTAATTGTCTGCATAAATAGAGTCATAGTGAAATGAGTAGTTTAACTTATAATTGATAAATGTTAATTGTTAAATGCTAATTGATAATTGTTAAATGCTGCTGCATAAATCCACACTTACTTAATAAGATTTCGTATCCATTTCTGTCAACGTTCCAATAAACGTGATTTTGATAGAAAATAATAAAATTTTATATTTCTCTCCGTTTTACTATTGTGAAACAATAACAACAAAACAATCTGTGTTTGCAGATCTTGACTTATTTTCAACATTATTCATACTCACTTTCACTTTATTTTGATGATAATACTAATATTTTCTGTTTCAATCCACTTATTAATTCAATATTTATAAGTTAAATTTGCATTAAGGACCCCGCGCTTTTCTTATGACAAAGTGGCGTTCCGTCAAATGTTATAAATTTTGGATATGATGTTGTACTCGACTTCCTGACCAAGTGTCGATGGGACCAATTCAATCCTATGACTAGTTTCCGATATACAGGGTATTAAAGTTGAAAAATCCTCGTTTTCCGTGACCACGTAATTTTATTATTAACAAATAAATATGCATTTTTAATTGATGGTACCATTAATATGTTCTAGTTTATCGTGAACTTACACATAAATAGTTCAAAATGTTAAAATATCCAGGGCTGGACTCAATTATAAGAGGACGATTTTTTGGAATTCTAAGAAAATCTTATATTGAATGAAAACAAGATCAGAAATAAAAAGTAACTTCATATTCAATGTTCTGGCATCAAATATACTAGTTCTAGAGGTATTCCATACAGGGTGATTCTTAATGCAACCTATATGAAATAAATAAGTTACACCATGTATTTTAAAATAAGTTTACGATGTTTAAAACGTATTGGTTACCTAGATATTAGTACTTTTCTTGAAATACAGGGTGATTTGCACATACATCTTGTTATATTAAACCGACAAAAATTAGAGAAAATACCTACACTTTTTCTGAATAACCCTGTATTTTATAATTAGATCCGTCAAAATGTTTAATTTATCTTGTTTTGTAATAAGCTTAAAATAGTAAATGAGCTGAAAAGATTTTATAATCTTACTATGACCAGTTTTTCAGAAATTCTCTATTGCCTACAGTTTTGGCATTTTTGTTTTATGGTCTAGTTTCGATATGTCTGTTTGGTATATTTGTTATTTCGTTCCCAGTGTCTAATTTTTATTTTATTTGTTCCTGTCTGGATGGATAGACGAGCCATAAACTTTTCCAATGAGGAAATTGAATCTTATCTATCATTAGTGTAGTTCTGTTTCGTTCCACAAAGTAAAATGGTCCAGCCGATTCCTAAATATCCTTTGTCGCCGAGGGCCTTCAACAATATTCATAGCATCTTCTTCATCGTCGGTTGAAAGTTCCTCAAAAATATCTTGGATATCGTTTGTTAACATTGCAAAATTCAAAGAATACAAAGTAAAAGCAATGAAAATATTTACAGTATAATCAATTAAGGTTATAAATGCCAAATTGTTGACAGAACCGACAGAACAGTGTAACTTATTTATTTCATAAAGAAAAAAACTAATTTCAGGTTGCATTATAAGAATCACCCTGTATGGAATACCTCTAGAACTAGTTTATTTGATGCCAGAACATTGAATATGAAGTAAATTTCTATTTCTTACCTTGTTTTCATTCAATATGAGAATTTCTTAGAATTCCAAAAATTCGTCCTTGTATAATTGAGTCCCACCCTGTATATGTTGACATTTTGAACTATTTATGTGTAAGTTTACGATAAACTAGAACATATTATTGGTACTATCAATTAAAAATGCATATTTATTTGTTAATAATAAAATTACGTGGTCACGAAAAACACGGATTTTTCAACTTTAATACCCTGTATATCGGAAACTAGTCATAGGATTGAATTGGTCCCATAGACACTTTTGGTCAAGAAGTCGAGTACAATATCATATCCAAAATTTATAACATTTGACGGAACGCCACTTTGTCATAAGAAAAGCGCGGGGTCCTTTAAAAATAATAAAAAAAAACTAAACACGTACTATATTCTGAATTATTATGTTATTATGTTTGTAAACAACTCTCTAGTCTTTATGCGGGTTCTCTATAGAAGCTCTAATTTCCTCGTTTTTTTGCTGTATATTTATGCGTCTTAGAATTTTCATTTCCATTGCTATAAAAACTACCTTTTTACAATTAAATTTGTCATCCCAACCGACATAATTTTTATAAAAAATCCACTTGTTTTTGCGTACCTTCATTTTAACTAAAATACCCCCATAAAATCAATAGATTTAACAAAGATTATGAACACGTGTAAACAATATCCAAAACAAACGACCTATTAAAATGCAAAAATCTTTTCCATGTAAAATTACTTCCAGACTAATATATGTGTGATATTTCATCAACCCCAAGGGTATAAATTACATGGTAAAAGATCCGCCCAAAATTGAAGTATGTCACCCTGTCACTTATGTCATGTTTTTGTGTGGTAAGTGGCTCCTGGCGTCTGTCTGCACACATTCATTTTTGAGTTCTTTTTATTCGACTGCTATAATGTCTTAGATGACACCTAAACAGTGACTGGTCATAATGGGTCAATTTATTGCTCGGATTCATTTAGATTTTCAAAGTTTCAAGTTTCAGTTTACTTGAAAAATATTTCCAATAGGTACAATTGTAATACTTTTAGCATTGCTTTATAATATATAGAAAAAGAAAAATTTCATTTCAATGAAAATCCAATATACGGAATGCTTCTTATTTAATATTTTCGATTTACATTTTTCAATAATTTAAAGCTCTGTTAAGCGGAATGTGTGTAATCGAATTTCTACAAACTGCTGTTATTATTTAAGTCAAATACATGGTGTATCCTAAAATATTGCGAATATTTTTCCGGCAGTGCTGTCTGCTAGACATAAAATTTAAGAAATTAAGTAACGGCGTTAAAGAAATTTAAAGGCAGGAAAGGCCCTACCGTTGAGTTGCTATCTTCACCGACAGCCAAGCTGCACTGGAGCCACTTGATTCCATAGAGGTATGGGATTGCATAGGTATCTTAACTGCACTTGGAGACCGTTGAAAGGTATACCAGAGCACGAGGGTCATAAGGGCAACGAGTAGGCGGATAAAACGTCCAGACAAGGCTCACCAATACCATTCATAGGACCCGAACTCTTCTGCAGCGTCGCAAAGTCGACAATAAATATGGCCACAAGGAAATGGGTAGCACAGATATCTCCAGAATTGTGGGTAATCTCACCAAGACAGAGACAGGCGACACATTTCATTAGAAGACATTCGCCAATTTTCACAGTAGTCTTAATAAGCAAAGAAAGAAAAACTGCCAAAGCCGTAGTAGGTATGACACCAAAGAGAACTGAGAACTTACGAATAAAATCTTCAGATCCCATGGTAAAATTGTCATGGTAATGGTAAAGCAGGAAAATCAGAAGAAGCTGCCCTACATAATTTGGTCTCAGGTCTCAAAAGAAGTTTAAATCATATGGAAGTAGCCCTTGCAGCATTTTTAGACATCGAAGGTACTTTTCACAACAAATCAATGTCATCAATAACAGCACATATGCATGATATAACTTACACCGCTAAGACAACTAAAGGATGTTCTCAAGGGTGAGTAATTTCTCCACTTTTATGGAACCCAATTGTGGATAACTTGATCTACAGGTTGAATGGGCTTTGCTGACGACATCATGATTGTTACCACTGGGAAATTCCTAGTGGTAGTTATGAATGTCCTACAAGAAGCACTACGAATTGTGGAGGATTGGTACCTTAAAAGGGACCTTCCAGTCAATCTTAAAAAACCAAACTAGCAGCTTTTTCGAATAGAAGAGTCTTCCGTGGGGTAGAGTAGGTACTGCTGTTCGAAAAAAACTTGAAACATCCCAAGAAGTTAAATATCTGGTAGTGACCCTTGATTCTAAGCTAAATTGGAAGAAACACCAAAAAAAAAGTTATATAGAACAATAGTCTGGTGAAGGAGGACAAAAGTGTCCTCCGTTAACTGAGATCCAAATACAAAACACAAAGACAATGAACAGCTCGGAGACGGTCCTTATTGGACTTCGTCTTTTGGAAGTTTTTGCAAGGGTGGAGGCGATGATGGCAATTCTTATGCTGAAATCGGGAAACCGATGACTCCAATAGAAATCTTTGCACTGGGGCTGGTATAAATGGACCTAGAAAAAAAATGTTAGCCTTAGTGGATACACGTCTGCTTCATGCCGAGACGATTGCCGCTATAGCCTTTATTGATGAAAACTCTCAACCAGGCTGTTGAAACTGAATAAGAGACATTTGAAGACATTTACCGACCTGGTGGCTGGACACTATATACCATGAGGAAGTATCTACTCAAAAAGAGCAAAGTTAGTCAACCTATATGCAGAAAATGTGAACTATACGATGAAACACCAACTCACATAGTCTGCTTCTATGAGAACTTACAAAGACTTAGACGGAAGCACTATGGAGAGGAAATAATACAACCATACCATTACAACTACTGAAAATCCTTCCAGTTAAACTAGTGGCCTATATAGAAGACACGAAACTTCTGGAATGGAATAGATAACATGGGAAATGCATGGGCCGTCAGGTACAACTCAAACGAATGAATGACATGAAAGATTTAGTTTCGAAACTGCATGGCTACTTAAAAAGAGAGAGGAGAATGTTATCTACATAGATTCGGCGGAGGATCACAATAGATCTGAAAAAGTAGCAGTGGAATAGGCTGATTAGCCTCCTCATCTAATCTAATCTATGTATATTTCATATACAATGTATAACAAAAAGAAAGGTTGTCGATTACACCTCATGCTACACGTGTAGAACAAAATCGATGTTAAGCAAGTTAAGTATTAGGATATTTCAATGGATTTCTTTTGTTGAGCTTGCCAGAAAATGTGATGGAACAAGCGTATTATATCTGCATTTGTGTATTTAGCAACCATATATTTTTCCTGGCTCACAACAATGTAATGTGAGTTTATCAGGTCTTTCACCTTTCTGTTTTTATGTCGACAACTTTCATTGTTCTCTTCTAAACTATAATATCACTCTCAGATACATTTTAAAACGCATAAAAACAGAAAAACTAATAAACCTCATGTGTGCGTTTTATATAGTCTAAACAAAAATTAAAAGAAAAATAATCAATTCCGAAAAGCAAGGGGAAAGATAATTTAATAATGATCCAAATAAAAACGATGAATCGGAAGCTGAAATTTCCCCCTTTTGTAGCACAAGTCTCAGTTAATATCTCGACAGAAACCAGAAGGCTCTAATCAGCTTAAGTGAACTTCACGTACCTATATTATTATTCTGTTTAATTTTCTAAGTGCTGTATAAATAAATATGAATTCAAGGAAGTTTATCAATATTTTTCACTTTTTGGTATTGTAAATTTGCATATTCCTATTGTACCTACACTAGAAAACAATGTTTATTTAATGTTTAACGGTACATTTTTTTAAATGGTCATTTATTGAAAATCAAAATATTAATTTTTTGTAAAACAATTACTACAATTCTGATGACTTTCTTTCTTACTTTTTTTGTAAGGTAATATTTTTTATTCAATTTTTATATAATGGAGCGGAAGAAGAATCGCTTGGAGCAGCTGACCTAGCAAACCGATTGCTGATCCTCCACTGATAATGTTTAATTAGTAATGTGCTAATTGAAACTACATCCCTTTAATAACATGTCAGGTCATTGGATAAAATCTGGAGAAAAGAAATTAAACTTTGCACCAAGATTTCTCGTTAACACTATAGCAATTGAAGTGCTAAGAAGGTAAAAAACTCTAGGAGCTGACATGATTCCAACAAAAAGCAATGAATGACAATTGAGTTTACACACTTTCTTTATCATTCACCAGATACGTTGACAATAGATAATAGATTGAATACTAATACGCCTTACAAAGAATTTTGGTTTGCTGTTATCGCGTTTTTAACATTACCTTCACTTGAGGATATGTATTGATGTGATCTCAGTGTCACCTTCAGTCCATCTCCAGTCCAGAATTATGCTCTCAGAGCTCTTGATGGACGGAGAATTTCTACATTGTACTGATAAGGTGAAAATACTCCGAAGCCGCTCTAGGAGTGATGTCCCTTCTAATTGCAAACCAGAATTGTTGTTTAAATCTTGTAGACCATACCGACCCCGCTTAACTTAGAAGTGTAATTCAATGTTGTCAGTGCATATATCCGGAGAAGTAGTTGTTTCTTCTTAGTTGAACGGTAATTGTTTTTTGAATTTTTTTTTTAACTTTGTTATAAATCTATTATCTTCGAAATATATATTGCACAGGAAAGTGTTTTTAAATAGATACCTAAATTGATATAATTTCCTACTTTTAGGGCTTTCTAAAACATATGCAATTCTAATTAAGTACGTGCCTTTCATATTTGTATAAAATATAAATAGGTAGGTACTTAGGAATATTGTTTCACAAACTGCAGGCATGTGCATTAAAACGAACAAATGCAGGAGTACCTAATTCTGAAACAGAATTTGATAGCGTTTCCACTTATTTGGCTGGTTAAAGTTTTGCATTTCCACATTGTATACTACACCTTAGTCACTTCTTGATTCCTTAATCTAACACTAGCAAACGAACCAAGAATCTAAAATCTATATTTAAATCTTAATCGTAAGTCTTTGGCACTGATAACATCCTTGTCAATAGGGGAATTTATCAGTGTTAATGCCTTGGCTCACTTTGATTGTGATCAACGAAAATTGTTACTTGGTAATTGAAAACAACAAGTTGAATTAAGAATTAAGGATTAATTTGTACAAAGGGTGAGTTCTTTATACTAAGATCTGAGTAGAATGCAGAAATTTAAAACTATAACTTATGCCACACTGGTTCTAATACACAGCTAGGAGTTAAAATAATGAATTTGAATACACCTACTACGACCGACTAAACACAAAATCCATGATCATCACTTTTTTGGGGATATCCTACTGCTGAGAAGCGAGAAAAAATTATTGATTTGATCAAACACAAATAGACAAACTACGAAAAATTTTTATCCGCAAATATCAAAAATAATTTTGGATGTCTTGACAGATTTCTATAAACATGTAATGTGGGATGTGGTCGACATAATAACAACATAAACCAACCACTCATGGAAAAATAATGATTTTTATCATACAGCGAAGGATTTGTGATTGATTTGTTATTATATATGGATCCAAACACAGCATCGCGAAAAAGTAGAAGAAATTAAATAAACAGTATAGTGGGCCAAAAGATTCAGATTGGTCGTGCAGATTTTACTAAAAATACAGTTCTTAATTTTCTTATAGGAAATATCGACTTTAAACTTCTCTTGGTTGGGCCCATTTGCATCGATTGTAAGTGACGAATCGGAACCAACCTAATGCCTGATACTATTGTTTACCTAATCACAGTTTCCTGTAAATAATTATCATTTTAGTAAAGCTTACTATCATCAAAGATAATAGTTTGATACTATTATAACGCCTCACAAATTTGAAAATTACTTTTCAAAGAACTTACCGTTCGCCAAGAAGCAATAACTACTCCCCTGGCTATATGCCACGAAGCATATTGAATTACACTTCTATGTTAAACGTGTTTGCGCCCCATCAATACTCTCAGAGCTTCTGAACTGGTAATATCTACCTTGTACTGATGAGGTGCAAATACGTATTGTACCTTCTAATTGCAAACCAAAATGGTTGGTCATTTCTTGCAGATATACCAACTCCGTTTAGATAAGAAGTGTAATTCAGTGGCATGTAGACAGGGAAGTATAGTTTTTGCTTCTTGGTACTGGTCTGCTCTTCGAAAAGTAATTTTTAAAATTGTAAGGCGATAAATAGTATTAAACTATTATTATCTTTGACATCTATTGATACTATTTTGTTTTATGTGTGTAGAAAAAAGCTAAATCGATCATTTCCCTGAATTTTGTTCCTTATAGTAAAATAGTTTGTGATAAATACAACAAAAATAGCGCATTTCAGTCTGCCAAGATAAAAAAAATTAAGGCAATCGCTATACCTACGTTTAAAAATACTTTGTTGTATTTTAGTATGTTCAAAATTATTTGTGTAATAATAAATAATATGAAAAAATGATACATGCTTCATGTACCTAAATTTTCCGAATAAAAATGAGAGTGCACAACATCAATTGGCTTAAAAATGTTCTAATGATCAGATTTATGACTCAAGGATTACAATAAAATATTGATCACGAAGGAGGAACTAGTGTAGGATCCTCCCAAATTCCCGACCGCAAGCAAATCCTGTATAAGTGTCCGCCCACAATCCAAAATTAGTTTAACCACAAGAGCAACAAGCTTAGTGCTCAAAAGCCCCAGGCTACAAAGTGAAACCCTCAAAAATATTTGTTTGGTGACAAAATTGTGCGGAAATTTCGGTGTGGTGTCTAATTTTTCGAAATGTCGTATAACAGTTCTCCACCTGAACATCATCAGGATATGTTTCAGTACGGGTATCCTGCGCACAACTTTCACTATATTTCAGGTATAAAATGTTTTTTTCAATACAAATAAGTGAATTAGAGTTACCGGGGCACTTATTTTTGCTTTAAAACTAACAAACATTTCAAAAGTTTTGAATCCAATATAATATATCATCTACCTACTCCTATACGTGATATTTTTTACTGAACATTGAAAAACCGACTTGTCAAAAAATATTGCATCATTATGGAAATTTATATATGTTAATGTATTTCCTTTCACACTCTCCTTACGAGTCGAGCTTAGAAAACCGAAACTTTATATTTTCCATTATTTTCTCCTTCTACTCCTTCGACATTTTTCTGTTGCTGGTCCTGATGATATTATTTACACCTATCTAGTTTTTCCAGTTTTCTGATGTGTCCGTACCTATTTAATTATTTCCTTCCTGTTTTTTTGCATTGAATGTAAGATTATTTAAATTTTACGTGGTTGAAGGTATTGAAGTCTTGGGAGTAAATTCTACTAAGTAAGGGTGAAAAGTGATTAATTAAAGAATATATTGTGTCTTGAAATCTTTATTAATTAACTAGCATCTTAGGTAGAGATCTTTTGACAGTATTTGAAGGTGTAAAAACATGTAACAGCTTTTGCAACATTATGTCATCCAGTTTTTTCATTTATAAAAGTTAAATTGATATGAATTTCAAATGCCCTTCAATAATGTATATAAAGTTAATCAAATGGTGACCACAAAATTCTTTTTAAAAAATTTGAATTTGAATAGCGCTAGAAAAGTAAAATGTTTGAATTTAAATATTCAGTTCGTTGTTCTGGCATTTTTCTTCAGAAAATCAGAACTAAAAAATAAATTGTTTATAGGTAGTTTATTCATAAATCCGGCAGAGCAATAAATCAATCAATTGGCCAAATTCAATAAGCGTACTTAATGTTAAAAAATAAAAATTCGGCATATTCCGTTGTTTGCATAAAATATGCCAAAAGATAAAACGGCTTCATCCCGATTCATAGACACGGAAAAAGCTTTTGACAAAGTACCAAGGGAGAAGTTATGGAAAGTACTAGAAGGAAGGGGAGTAAACTACAAAATAATAGACATAATCAAAAACATTTACAAAAATAATAGAAATTGTGTAATATACAAAAATAAAACATCAGAACCATTTTCAATATAGGACCGAAACAAAAACATTTAAATATACAATTGGATGGAATAAAAATTGAGCAAGTTAGAATAAATAAATACTTGGGAGTAGAAATAGAAGAAAATGGAACGCAGAAAGTCGAAATTACCAATGGAGTACAAAAAACGATAAAACTTTATCACACGATGAATTCGACATTTATAAATAAAAAAGAAATTTCCAAGAAAACGAAGTTAAATGTATTTAAAACAATTTACCGGCCAATATTAACATTCGGATGTGAATCCTGGGTATTAACAAAGAGACGAAAGAGTCGAATATAGGTAAGCAGTTGAGATGAACTATCTTAGGCGATCGAATTAAAGGAGTCACAAGGAAAGATAAAATAAGAAATACGAAAATAAGACCTTGAAATAGAATGAACACTTAAATTTATTGAAAAGAATAAAGGGTTCAATGAAACTCAAAGTCAAACCACAATATATTTAATGTCCGTTGGGACTCAAAACTTGCAACTAGTTTCGGTAACAATTACCATCATCAGGCTATAACAAATAGAAAATGGTACCTCATTGTAAAGATCTAAAGAGACAATAAAATTGATTCAACAACAAGTTACGATCAAATAATATTTTACAATCAAGTTAAAATTATAAGAGAAAATTAATCTAAAATAATGAATCTATACTATAATTACAAAAGTTATGAGAAATTTAAATATTTTAAATGTTTCTAAAGATAACAAATTATAAAAGTTACCTGTATGAAATTTCACAACTGGAAGGGTAAGATCATCACTGTCATCAGTCCATCAAGTAGTACTTTTTAACAAAGTGAAAAAATTTTATAAATTGTAGAATGAAAAAACATCAAACAAACTTAAGAGTAAGAAAAAGGGAGAAAGTTAAGAACTATGTATGTTTTCTCATGAAAAAACCTTAAACATATTAAACCTATAAAATAATGAAAACTTTTAAATTGAAGTAGAGAGTATGTTCAATTTAATGAAATTCATATCTCAAAAATTAAATAAAGGGGGGAAGTTCTATTGTGGCAAGAAATTATATTTTTTATTGAAAAGGTGAAAAACCCATCATGAAAAGGGGGATGTAGAAAGGTTGTGGTTGTTTTATTTTACTTTTCGGAGAAAAGAAGTATGAAATTAAATAATTGGAGCTTCTGGGCAATTTGAAGAAATATTTCCCAATGGGAAACAAATAATGTGTTTATAAAATTATAATGGTCGAATTTGAATAGCCAGCTCCTTCTTCTTCAGAATTTTCTGAATTTTAGAACTTGATTTAAAATATAATTTGTTTGGAAAGGAATCTCTATGAAAAATAATATTTTATGAAATAATGTAGGTAGTAGCAGCAATAGATATAATGACACAAACGGTACCACTCAAGGTTTCGTCTGTTATTAAAACGTGCAGTAAAAGAAGAAGGATTCTCTACTCTACTGTCTGTTTTTTGTACGTATGCCCGTCAAAATTCGTTTTCAGCAACCTTTTGCATCACTATACCTATTGCGGCTACTATACCTATGTGAATTTTATATATTTTCTGGTATCTGGAGTAGGTACGGGTGAAGTACTATCAGTGCCAGTGACAGATAGTTGAAGCAAATGAACAAATTTAAATGTTATAAAATGTCTTATGTATGTTCCCTTAAAATATATTATTTTGATTCGCTAAAGTTGTCTTCTTGTTAAAGGTATGTAGTTTTCATATTTATTGAAATTCTCTTATGAAAAGCTATATCCTTTAACATATTCACCTTTAAATGCTCGAATCAACCATAGTAGATACTCCCTATCCACTATTGCTTATTTTTGATGCATGATTTTATTGAAAAATCACTGGTTAAATACCCAGATAGTTTATGTTAACATGAAAATATTTACATTAAACGTATTCGTATCTGAAAACTAATCAACTCTATGCCAAATTTATGGCGTAAGTTAATAACAAACAAAAAATTGTTCATAGTTACATAAGCAAATAATTTATATACTGAATTAGTGGGTGTTTTGTAAAAAAAAAGTTTAGATGCATGGAAAATTTTACCTCACAACCCTCGATGTACAGTTTAAATTTGAAAAATTAACCAACCAGGAATGACATAGTTTATAAGGAATGCATTGGCACAATTTACAAAGGATCTGTTGATACCAATGAGACGGATTGATAGAACAATCGTTGGACTACTGTCAGGATACTGTTCTCTATAAGAAAGCACATGGGTGTGATAAATCTAACAGGAGACGAAAGTTTATGCAGGCTCTGCAGTTGAAAAGATAAAGTACCTACCCATGTCGTTCTCTGCATTGGTAGAGAAATACCAAATGCATAGGTATATGCAGAAGCTGCTGCCAGGCAGCCAGATTGAATACCAAACAGATCAGAGTACCTAAGAGCAGTCATAATAGATCTGCAACCAAAAGCTCACCAAAAAAATGGAAAATTTTCTAAAACCTTTGTATGTCAAATATCCTGTGAACAGGACAAAGATGATTTAGGTGAAACATTTAGACCGTTCGTGACCAACCTTTTTGTAAGCTGTGCCATTTATGACTCCATTACTCCATAAAATTTGCACGTGCCAAGCAATGTATTTTGTATTAAAAAAAATAGTTACATTCTACTTTATTATGGATATAAATATTAAATCAATTTTGCAGTTAGGTACATAACAAAAAAATAACAATCTCGAAAAATAAAAAAAAAAACAATGTAAAAAAGCACTTTTTAATGTGGTTTTTCTGTCTGAACATTTGATAAAGAGTGTAAGTATTTTAACGTTGAGCAGTAGTTATTTGTAATAACATCCCTAATCGAAAATGTCTATTCAAATATACGTACATTCTCTGTAAGATTTCAAAACCTATATATCATTTAGTAAGTCAAAGCACATTACAATCAGGAAGTGTTTTCTGTTTTTTTTTCAAATTTGTAGAGAACCTGGTGTCTAGTCTAGAGGGTCAGTCGTGCCGCGGATTCGCCAACACTAATCTAGACCTTTAAAGCTCTGAACACAAAAAACATTGAAAATATGAAGTTCTATCAGCCATGTATTTGTGAACATGTGTGGGAAGCAACGAACATAATAAAAAACGAAATATTAAAAAAGAAAATGTTTCAACACAACTAATTGCAGAGAAATGTGTAGATGACGTTTCACCAAAATGTAGTCGAATGTGGTTAAGATTGTTGAGGAGAGAAGTTTTCAATAAACAGTCTTTTCCCCTTAGTTATCAGGATAGTAGGTACATAGGTATCATGAGTTTTTATGGGGATTAGCTTAGAATTTGTTGTTGGAATTGTTGTTAACGGATACACACTTAAGTACACAAAACTGATTAAACATATTTTAATATAAAAATAATCATAAAGCCTCACAAAAAATAATAATAAACGCGCTTTATCAACATTTATAAGGAACATGCACTTCCTTATAACTCATTGCTCTGTAATACTATAAGAATTTTATTATACAAAATATATATTTATTCAAGTCATTCAGCTCATATTTATCAAATACTGGAAATGAAACTGTAATTATTAGTTTGCCATCTGAAAACGCTGTTTTTCCTTAAGAATAATCGCCGTAGACGCATTTACTTATTAAATTTCTTCATGATATTAACTTTTATAACATATACATCCAGTGTAGACATTTGTGTAACAAATGGGAACACGTAGCCTTATAAAAATTTAAAATAACAAACAGAGCGTTTAATGTCACCATTTATTTTATTAAATATTTTGTTTCTCATGATGATATTTTCGTATTAAAATTAAAAGTTGAAAAGTATCCAACAATATGGCATATTACAATTTAATCATTGTTTAAAATTTTCTGAACTAGAACTACACATAATTTAGATTATACCTACTAATGAATGACAGTGTGGGTCGTTTTCATTCCCGTACAAAATATTCTTATCCTTTCTTAGAAAATATCAAATGTTTTGTAACATACCTACATTGAATTTTTCAACGAGGATGAGGACAAATTAATCATGGTATGCATATATTTCTTGATTTCGGTAGGGCAGTGCATTTCCTTGAGCTTAGGCCTTAGGTCAAATTGTTGATATGTATAACAGAAAATTATTTGCAATTCGTCAATATGTACATACAATAATATCATGACAGTTATGGCAAACGGGACGATTTCCTGAAGACATCAGATATCCGTGTGTGAGTGTGGTATGGCTTATTCGGATTCTTCTGATTATAGTAGCCTCTCTCCAGGTTAAGAAGTTAAGGGAAAGAGGAGAAGTAGATGGATGGATATCATCAAATGCTGTCATGCTATTGCGCCATAGGTGTCGCCAAGATTATTGTGGTACGTTTTTGAAATGGATCTTTAGATCGGTTGCGAGTTGGACAATGTGTGTTGGGTTGTTATTAGTGGTAACTTCTTTCGCGTGGCTGTCCGCAGTTTCGTTACCATTAATTCCGATGTGAAATGGAAGCCAGATGAGAGAGACTGTTATATCTTGAGCAACGAGAGTTTGATTGATGTCGTGTATGCTCTGGACAATTGGGTGGTCGGTGAAGATTGACTTCATTGACTGAAGGAAAGGGAGACAATGCATATTGCAATATTTTTGTAGGGTAGGAAGATGCTTTTAAAAGCTTGAAAAATGCTTTGAAGCTCACCTTTGTGAACTCTACTCACTGGAGATAGAGTGAAGGAGCTTATGAGTTCATGCTTCGTGGAAACTGCACAACCAGCACCCGAGTCAGTTTTGGAAGCATCAGTTTTGTAGAAAAAATATTTAAAGATATCAAACTTCATATGTACTATTAATTTCCAAATATCACGTAGAAGTGGGTATAAAAAGGTGAAATTTTTGAAATATGTACGTAGATAATCTCACTATTTCGACAAATCGCAATCTACTTATTCCTAGAGACACTACAGATAAAGTAGGCAAACCATAGACCTTCATGGAATGAGAAGTTATTGAAAAGAGGGAAACAATACATTCGGTAATGTTTTCTCTATATTAGTAAATTCTTCAAAAAAAAGAAACGTAAAGAAACATCTAGAAAGTCGCAAATTAAATTCTCACGTAGGTGTGTTGCTTCGTAAAAGAGATAGATGGGATGCCCAATTTTTTCATCTATTCCCTGGACTCTTCCAGCGTAGAAGCTCTATGACGTTAAATTATGGCAATGGCATAGATGACTGTTAGAGAAACTCACTATACCGACTTTATATTGCCCAATTTATGTTTATTCATAACAATACAAAAATATCAAAAACTGAAAATTTAATAAGGGATTTCCTGTAATATAATAATAATAATTATATGAAGCTTTATAAATTATGATACAAATGTTTTAATTTTGCAAACATTTCACAAGAAATAAAGATATTCAAGAAAACTCTCAGAAACTTAACCTTAACGTTTCCCCTTCTTTTTTTCTAAATGATAAAAAAGAAGAGCATAGGAAAATTTTAGTTAAAAAGTAGACCGCATGTATCAAATTTCCCGGAATGTTTGTTTATCAAATTTTATTAACTTTCCCGTGTAAACCAGTACTAGTAATTAAGTTATTTTCGTCAAAACGCTTTATCTAAATAAACTCGAGAATTTTAGTTACCGTAAGAACAGTGGCGTAGCCAAAATCTAAAAAAATATTTCTCCAATGATCATTAATTGTAGAGGCCACTTTCCACTCCAGGAAAGTTGGGTACTCATTTCAAATAAACTCATTTGAAAAATCTATTTAAAATACTAAAGGGCGGCTTGACATTCGTCACAATCTTATGACAAAGACCGGTAAAGATCTCAGGCAAATTCCATTAATTTAGTGAATCAATGAAGTAAGATCAAACTTATAATTTCAATTTTCATATAAATTTTTTGAAAACGTAAAAATAAGAATAATACTACATTATAATTCCACAAAACATTACATAATATATCTTATATTTCTGTAGTGAAATTTGTTATTTATTGATTTTATTCAATAACGAGGTAAATGCTGCTATTTTGGAAATTGCTCTGTTAATAATTATAATGTAAATGTGGAAGCAACCGTAGATATAAAACTAAATAATTACTAAAAATTACCAAAACATAATTTTTTGGAAAATATCAATACGAAAAATTTATACAATAGGTTATGATAATTATAGAGAGCTAGACGCAATCAAAATACCCAACTCTGCCCAACGGGCATTACTCTTTGTTTGCAATTAGAAGGGCAACATCAGATAAGGACTAGTTTCAGCCTTATCAGTAGTCTAAAAAATATGCAGGCGTATCTATTCCTGAATATGACACTATGGCCAACCTTTCATGCATATTCCGTGAGCACAACACAAGTCTGGCATTCCTGGTGGTCGTATGGATGGTGTCTTTGTCTTTATCAAAGCTTTCTGAATATCCTGGCTAATCTAATCACTGAAAACATTCAAAATTTACATATATTCCAGACACTAAGAACCAACATAGTTCGATCTCGGTCTGGTAAAATATTATTTTGTAAATGTTTGTGTATGTACGGGACAGAGAGGTAAGGTAGGTAATGAAAGGGCATTCGCTGGTCCTGAACCAGAATTTGAAATAGCAAAAACTGCTGCAATTGGCTGTAAATCTCAGTGGATTCAACTTAAATATCAGCCGTACTAGAGCCACGTGTCAAAGCAGGAACCCAGATATAGATCATAGAGACTCCTAGGACTAGAGTACCCATCAAGGGAGGATTTCTTCAAGAAGTACCTAATGACAAAACTGTTGAGCATTATAAGGGCCTCTTCACATAAACGGTACAACCACACACAAATAGCACAAAGGCTAAGGTGCCGTGGTCTCGAAGCCTCTGACTGGTGGCGACGAACCAATCAACAAATTCATACTATGATCGCCCTGTAGTGGAATCAGAGCGGATCTTGACTGTTACAGATAGAATGGAAGCACGCATACAGTTCTTACTGGATAATAATATTTTACCAGACTGAAATCGGATCGACAACGTACTGTACGTATTATATTATATTATAGTATGGATCCGTCCTAATAGTGTTAATAGTATATGTATTTTAAAAAAGTATTAATTTTAAACTTACAATAGCTTTTCGGTTTATTTGCAACTTTCCCTTGAAGTGTCATGAAGCCGAAAACTCAAAATTTGTAGGAAGAAAAGGAAAAAATATTAATTTAAGCTGCTAAGTCTCCTAATATCTACGCCACTGTTTTCAGATTAAACATAGACTAGCTCTTTTATATTCTTTACTTTCTCAAAATTACAGGATGCTGTATCAGTTTATAGAGTTGTATCTTTAGTGTTTTGTTTATTTTAACATTTTTAAAACTACCTACCTACTTACATCAATCAATTTGAAATATGAATGATGGCAGATTAAAACCTACTTGAGAGGTACAGTAGAAGCTTCGAAGAAATTATGTTCGTTAAGAGTAGGGTAATTATTTTATCTTATATATAGTATGTAGGATATGCGTTGTAAACAATTAAAAATTCAGTCTATTCCTGACATAGGAAAATCAATACTATTTCCATAAAATGTCGATGAATATAACAATGAAAACGATAAATAAATTATAGGTTTAAAAAACTATAAAACTCACTTCATGGGTATAATCGAACTATATTTTTTTTTACTTTTTAGTTCCTATAAGCAAGGTGTGTTTTTTTTAGTTTTCTTCAAACTCGATGCCTGATTAAAGTTAGGAACACCTAATATTTTAAAAATTCATCATCAATGCCGCATAAAGGTGTTCTTTGAGTCTTAATGAACTCGTTGCTTCCGATGAAAGATCAAACAGCTGAACTTTCTGTCTCGTTAAAACATCAGTACCTATTACTATCACTTTTTTATTCTTTATCTCAACAGCTGTAGGTGTAAAAATTGATACATTAATATTGCAAGCTCTAAATTATAGACAATTATAGGTTCGTTCCAACCAGCAATTCTGTTGTCGTACGTAACCAGTAATTGAACTATTTAATGCGCATGCGTGAGAGAAATTAGTAAAATTACTGGTAATCTCTTATCAAATGGTTCGTATAGGGCCCGTACAGCCTGCAGCGAAACACTTTAGACTACTAGGGTGCATTTTAGACTACTAGGGTGAGTAGCATATCACAGCTCGCAGGCATTATACCAATGAGCACGAGGTATAATGTAGATATGCCGTCTTTCGGAGGAGACGTAAAACCGAACAGTAGTGGGTTCGCCAAAAATTTCCGGTTAGGGGTAGAGTGTTCCTGGCGTCGGTGATTAGCCTCAGTCGCAGAAATAGACCTACGTTAAATAACAGAATAAAAAAAACATTTGGAACGTATTTTGAACTAGTTTAGTAGTTATTAATTTATTAGGGATGTTGCTGTAAATACTTTGCCATGATGAATTGATTTTAATATAATTGAGAATATATATTTTATTTTATTTACATTAATCAGAAAATGAAAGTATAAAAACAAGACATTTTTTTTGTAATTATAAAGCCTTCAGGCTTGAAAATACATAAAAATAAATACAACGAACTTATAAAAACCAAAATGCGAGCCAAAATGGACACTTTCAACCTAAAAATATCAAATTAATGAAACTTAATACTAATAATATCACCTATATCAAAATATTTCAATAATAGAAGTATTTGTAGCCTTGATAATTATGTAGGTAAATGGCAAAATCATATGTATGTTCTATTTCGACCATTTTTCAATTATATCATAAGTACCTAGAAGCAATTTAGTAGAATATAAAGTGGTTTCGGACTCCTTCTTCCCTTTTTCATTTTAGCAACGACTACACAAAGAAACAGTCAGTGAGAAACGATGCACACTATTTTCAAAACAGTTCAAAAACTAAAAACTCACTTTCATATCCTATTTACACATTCCATAAAAAAATTTGACAGTTTAAGATGAAAATGTTGCCACTACGCATGTTTCTTAATTTCAGAATTGTCGATACTCGCTATCAAGCAAGAATCGTTTGAACGGTAGTTTAACTGATCCACAAACGGGGTGGAACAGAGAACTGATAATGTCTGTTCCAACCGCAATCAGAAACTGTCAGAAACGATCAGAGAATAGTCGACCATCGCAATCAGTGATAGGAATTACGCGAACGTAAACTCGTTGTTTGCTGTGACCAGTTATTCTCTGATCGTTTCTTACAGTTTCTGACTGCGGTTGGAACATACCTATAGTAATCGAGAGTTCCGAACCAGTAATTTCAGGTGGTTGGAACGATTTTTTTCAACTGCGCATGTGTAATAGAAATATTACTGTAAATTACTGGTGGTTGGAACGAACCTCAAGTCAAGTTCTAATATTAAAACGTTTAAATTATTATTTACGTTGAGTTGGAGTTTGGTAATAATGTGGATTCAACAAGCATAACTATAACATTTTTTTTATTTTTAGATAGTGGTAGTACGGCAGGAGGAGATGATACAAATTTTTGGTCCAATAGTCCTTCTCGATCAGATTCACCGTCCCCAAATATATTACAAAATACAATAGGAGGCACATACCAAATATATGCACAAGTAGGCTGTTCTTCAAATAGGTATTCACCTTATCGACATAGTAAGTATATTTAATGACTAGTATTTCCTTTATTATTTATAAAAATAAAACCTCGCAGTGACATGATTAGAAGTAAAACTGCATCCCTGTCTGTCATATTTGTTTATATTTTCGAATGATTTCACCAAGTTATTTTTTCTTCATTGTTCTGTTCAATGTTATAACTATAATTTCAGTGCTATAGTAGCTTTCCTACAAAAACTAATAGATGTCTAAAGACGCCCAGTATTTTATATGTATTGTATCTTTCAGCATATCCAAATTTAGGCACAGAAACTGAATTACATTCAACCGGCCCATTTGTTCGAGTTGTCAAAAGAAGAACGACTGCAAACAAAAAAGAAAGACGAAGAACTCAATCTATAAATATGGCGTATGCAGATTTAAGAGATTGTATCCCCAATGTTCCAGCCGACACAAAATTGTCAAAGGTAAGTACAATAAATCGTATAAAAGATAACAGTTAAAACCAATTTTACATCACAAGGATTGAAATCTGAAGATATATAAATGAGTTGTCATAAGATGTCAAATTTAAATTATTTGACACTTTCCACGAATTTCGAAAATTGAATTATAAAATTATCAAAATGATTGAGAGTGATAGCAGTGATAGTGAAGATTCCTAAAAAAAATCTAGATGGAAGAGTTTATCAAAAATATAAACTATGTTTTACAATTTTGTTGCCAACTGCTTAAAGCAGGCGTGAGCGCCTTTTTTCAACATGCCAATTTAAATTTTAAAATTGTTTGGTGGGCTGCACATAAAGTAACACTTATTAATAATTTACACAACTTAAACAACTTATGAAATCTTAGAATAAAAAAATATAAAATTTAGAAAAAAGTAAAGATTTTATTTACAAATTTTAATGCAAAATAAAAGAACAGAAGAAAATAACAGAAAAACGGATTTACTAAAAATTTTTAAGGAGAAATTTGGCATTGATTAATATCAACCGGAATCAAAGAATACACAACAACAAGAAGTGAAGTCCGGCAAAAATCCTTTGATGTTGAAAGGACAAAAATAAATAACCTTGAAGGTGATAGAGCTCTGGCATACACTGAGAATCATAATAAACGCTTACAGCTTTACTGGAATCACACTGAGAAAAAGTATTTTAGCATAAAGTAGTGTTCATCAAATGTATTATATAGGAATGTATTATACAGTGTGGAGCAGCCAAATGGAGTGAATTCGATAATGAATAAATGAGGGAGTGTTGGAGAAAACGCTTGAACACATCGATTTATATTTTTAAATGCGCATTAAAAAAAATTGGCAAAAAAGCTAAATTAGTATCTGAAGAAATATCGTACTACAATTTAAATTTGGTCAAAATGCTTTGCTTTAGATTAAAGAATGTTTTAAATTTGACTCAATTTTAATTCCTCAATCATTGTATCGTGAATACTTCCATACATCTTGAAATTATTACTAGTTGAAGCATGGTTTATATATTAAAAAGTTTTCTTTCTTTGTTATAGATAAAGACATTGAGGTTAGCAACGTCTTACATTTCTTATTTGACGAGGGCTTTAGAAACGGACGACCCAGCTGGTGGTTTCAAAGCCGAACTTGGAACTATTTCCAGAAAATCTAATAGTAACCCTGTTCAAGTAAATGACTGCACAACCGGACAAATATCACCTAAAAGCGTCAGCTCGGTAAGTCCTTTGTTTTTCAACTTAATCCAAAAACTGATTTAATTGAGTGTGAAACAGTGACTTAACTGAACAGCAGATTGAATTCCCAGTTTGTGGCTGTTGAATTATGTTAAAATAAAACAGCCATGAAAAATATAACTTGGTAGATAGAACAACTTATTGGAGGATGAAAGACATTCGGAGGGATTTTGTTTTTCTGGTACTGTGACTAAATATTCCTAATTATTGAAAAAATCTATTGAATTATTTAAATTTATAGACAAAACGATATTTTGTGGTTCAAGTTATAACACAATCGACTTCATTTCCTCTTTCTAAGCTGTTTTGTCCAGCTATCCTCTTCTTTTTTATTTAAAAAATCATAAACCTACGAGCATTTGTTTTCGGTTCTATTTCCAAATTTAATTTTGATAATTGACTGAAATTGAGTCTCTATTAAATTTGGAAAGTCAAAACAGACCGCATAAAGTAGAGGATAATTCAATTATACAAAAGAATAATAGCTCTGATATAGTAACACCCCTCGAGCTGCAGCCCCATGCTTACCACATAATTGTCACTGGTTGATTCTGCCAAATGTATTAGCAGGGCTGTACGTACGGAGGGTGAGAATAACATTTTATAATTTTTCTGATATAAATTGGACTTTTAGTCACGACTTATATTTTTTAATGAAAAGAACTAACAAATAGATGAAAAGTTGAAACCAAATTATTTAAATTGAGCTTCACATCATTTAGTTTTTATTTAAAATAAATTATCCTTGTATCCATTCGTCCAATAAACAATCAATTGCTTAGATTGGATTCTATGACGTTCAATTTTATTGTTTCTGTTTCTTCTTTAATAATTATGATCCTAATTGATCAAAATATTGAATAGGTAAGCATTTATTTTTTCAAATTTAGAATCTATTTATTTATATATTCTACAGAATATTACATAAATTAAGGCTGCACTCTTTCAGTTTGAAAAACTATTTTCCTTTGAGATAAAAATTGGTCCATTACACGATCTATTTACGTTTCTAAATTCTTTAAATCATCAGTAGTTCGACCCTGGTATTTAACAGTTAGATAAATTATAGGAGGGCGTATTTGATAGAATCATTATCTTCCAAAATAGATAATAAAGTATTAGGGAAGCGACAATAACTGCTTTTCTCGCACAACGCCACAATCTGATAATATTCATAAATTTAATTATGGGAGTTGACTTAATTTGGTCACAGATTCTGCAACTTAGATAAATTAGTGGGTTGTGGACAGTATGTACATCAAGAGTGATTTCCATGCATTTCCGAAAACTTTGAAATTATCAGTAGTTCTCCTAGATAAATCCAATGATCCTAATAGGTACCGGGTGTAAATGATTCATGGACCAACTTTTAAATGGGTTGATAAATTTTCTTAATTTTGGTTGGTTATGTAGGGGCCAATTATGAAGTTATTCACATGTAAAATTTTTTAAGATATTTAGTAATGCTGCACCTAATTTATGTTGTTGTTAACACTGCTGCACTGTCAGTTATCAAATGTAGAGCTTTTTGAAGATGATGTAATAATAAAAATGGTTCTTTGATGATAATTACTTTCATCTAAAATAATAATGAATAATCGATATGGCTGGCTTTGGGTAGCAATTAAAAATTGCAAGGGTGCACTTTTATATTTTTACATGTTTGGATTTTCCTGCTTCAACTACATACAATTTACTCTGTACATGTCCAAAAAGATGCCATTTTTATTTCAATTTTTCAATTGTTTAAATCTAAGTTATTTTAGAAAAAACTAATATATTTATATACGTCATTTGACAGTTAAAAGTTTAAATGAAACAATTCATTATCTCCGTCCGGGTGCTTAATTGGCAATTCAATTTTCGCCACTCTATCTAATACGACGGTTGTCCTTTGCATATAAAGCTAGAAAGCAACTTTTAAACTTTGTTGGTTTTAAAAGTATTCTCCACGAAGAGAGAAGCATTTTGCATCCTCTGGAACCAATCCAGTCGCTTGTTGGTACATTGAAAATAGAGCTTTTGAAGGCGGGTACTGAAACCTTTGACCACGCAGTTCATTCTTAACTTAAAAGTTGTTAGGAGTTGGGTCGGAACCTAATGGAGGATACTCCTACAACTCGGATTTTTTTTTCTTTAAAAACTCAATTGTTTTTCGTGCTGTGTGGGAACTTGCGCTGTCTTGATGAAGGATCGTCGATCGATTCGTCATCGTTGAGAGTTGGTTTTCCGAAACTTAGTAAACAAATCGATATGTAGCAATCAGTAGTAACAGTTCTTTGATCTTGCAGATGAATTGTTGCCACATGTCCCGCTTTTGAGACAAATGTCGCCACTATCTTTTTGGACACACTTCTAGAACGGATAACATTCGTCGGATTGAGTTCCTCTCGGAAAACCCAGACAGCCGAGTGAGGTTTATTTTCGGGTTTACGCCACGTCACAAGTACCCTATCGTATATACTGGTTGCTTTGAAAAATTTTATAAAAAAAATAGAATTTCAACTATTTTTAGCAGTATATACATATAATTTTCCTGAAAAAATTTCAAATATAATATGCGCTATAACATCTCGTATATCTCGCGGTTATCATTAACAGCAACTCTTTAAAAATATATAAATGTCAACATTCAAACAACTTCTCAGCAACTTTTCTTAACAAATCCCTCTTTAATAGTTTAATGTGGTATTAAACGAATAATAGGTTTAAATCCGTCGACAGTAGTTACAAATAATTTTAATGATTTTCATACCCCACATAAACTCCATTCATAAATTTGTGCTTTGATGTTTCCGTCTTTGTTTAAAACAGGATGGCT
>CAJUYG010000671.1:111111-147636 GCA_910591675.1 Galerucella calmariensis | reverse complement strand
CTATAGTAATTAACTTTTTCTAATGTAAATGTAGTTATAATATAATGAAAATGTAATGATAATGAACGTTGCATGAATCCGCCTTAACAAGGACGGAAGCACTTTGGAGTGAGAATGATACAACCTCCAGATAAACTGGTGGCCTATATTATATAGAAGAAGACACGAAGATTCTGGAATGGGAGTAGGTAGATATCATGGGTAATGGTACAAAGATTCAGTTCAAGTGCCTGGGCTGTTGAGCCCAACTCAAACGTATGAATGAATGAATGAAGAGCTCAGCATATTTCAATATCCATAAACATAACAAACGTCTCTCAAATACATAATCGAAGTAGCTCCACTCCTCCATAGCTCATACCACTTATAGGATTCAACCTCCATTTATTAACCTTCGACGAAACTGAAACCAATCCAGAAAGTATAGCTAAGGCCTTTCACAGTACTGTTACTCTTTATCCTCCACACCATCCTCAGGCACGTTTACTCAGACACTTCGGAAACAGAATGTGGAGTTGGATCTGCAATTACTACACCTAGCATCTGTTTAAAATATAAATAGCCACCAGAATCAATTGTACTAATACTGGTATCTAGTACAAAAACAAATGTATCCCGAGAATTCTTCGTAACGTCTGGTGATGTAGAACGAGTGAATATGGTACAGTTGTTGCAAACTTAAAACTCTCGTTTCTTTTTGTCATTAGGAAACAATAAATCTACGAAACATCCAGTATATATTCATACTTCTAGAGACATGTGCAGGACAATTGATTATATCTCAAAGTTACCCTATTTTGCCGAAGACACTGGTCACTTCTAAGATATTCGGCTTCGTTGATTACGTTGGTTGATTACGGAGTAGATCTTCACACTGCTAAGCGTCATGGTGCCTGGAAAAGTTTCACAGTTTCTGAAGACACAATACAAAAAATGCATGCGAAAATAACAAAGAATTTCCTGAATACAATTATTGAATGTTTCGTCTTCCCTGCACAAGAAAGCAAAAAGATACAGTCCTCAGTACTCTAATGAAATCATTATCAGTCCAATAAAGTACCTATGTCATTTTGACACCAAAAATTAAATGCCCAATAATGTAATTGCAAGACGTCGGAATATGAATCATTTTGATTGAGTATTTGCTACAATTGGTTCGGTGAATCTTTTCCCATGCGTCAATCATTCATATACAAACGCAATACATCAATACATTAAATTACACGTAGGTCGTAGATTGATGTTTCAATTGGAATGTGGCTAAAATGACGGTGTGCGTTATTTATTAGTGGAGCTAGGTATTTGTAAATATTTCACAGCCATTTAGCGATATGCTACCTAAACCTTTAGTTTGAAGAAACTGTTAGTATTCCAGAGTTTTATAGGGTTATTCCGCAAATTTACTTGCATAAGAGTTAGAATTAATAACAATTTCCTCAGTAGAAACTTTGCAAATCAGAATTGCCTTTTTAGTGTTATGGCTAGCAACCATTAAATATGTATATTTAAGACTCATAAATATACATATACAATAAATTTTATTTAATAGAATCAGAGCTATCACCAGTATTTATATCTATGGTAATTTTGTTGATGACATTGTTGCAGTGCCTCTTTCCACATATTTATAACAGAGCTATCTGAATACTTATCTTCACCAATATATTTATTGTAATATGACTTGCAATTTGTCCAAATTAATTCAATAGCGTTGAATTCACATTGATATGGCGGTAGTCTCAGCAAAATATGTTTCATACAATTCAGTTTGATGGAATTCTATCCATAACCATTATGAAATGTCAATTTGAGGTTAGTTTTCATTGCGAAGTAAATAAATAATAAGCAGATAAATAATCTTCACTTACCACAATAATTCGAACACTCGGGTGTAAGTAAGAAAGAAGTAAGTCGTTATAACAGCTGTTTCTTAATTAAATTTGTATGCAAGGGGCAAAAAAATGAGTAATAAATGTGAAATAAAAATGTAAACAAAGTCTTTGGTCTGTCAACGTACAAATTCGCGTTAAACTTATCGCCGACATTCATCATATGGCTATCTCTGTTTGTTATATTATGTTGTAATGGAACAAACGGTTTCATTTCGGGGGTTTAGATTCTGTGAGTAGGAAAGAGACGTACTACAAAAAGTAGTATGTGAATAATTTCATACATGGGAAAATATTCACCGAACGAACTGTATATAGTGTCGCCTTCCCAACAATTCAAGTGCAGTGTCTAAAGTCAATTTGAGTTTTTAAAAGATCAAAATATGACTATTGTATCCCAACTTTTGCCGATGTGGTTGTTGTTTAAAATATACTAAACACTAGGATTAATGAACAACAATGAACAACACTTTGTAATGCTAAATTTATCCACCGTGGCGTTGTTACCAATATCACTATAATCTTAGAGCTTACAAAATAAAATAAATAATTACTGCAACTTTCAGCGCAAAAAATAGATCGTTATCTCAACTAAAATAATGAATGAAATATAACTCAGACATTCTTCTCACGAGCGCGTTCAAATAAACTGGCAGTGACCTTAATGCACCTGTAAAATCCAATTGGGTTGAATTACCTCCTAGACTGATGTATTTGATAATAAATATTTTATGTAGCGAATTCCCACCTGGTATATCAAGACGCTCTAAATGTCATCCTCTCAGAAATGGTTTTCGTCTAGAGATCTTGAGAATAGTTAAACACAACGTGGAAAATGGATTATTTTCTTGGCAGTTTAAACAGTAAATTGATACGACTGCTTTGATTGATCGGTTTAATATTGTTTTGATCGATCGGAATACTCTTGTTTCGGTAACAGTTTTCTACAGCGCTGTTTGTAGAGCTTTCCATTACTGTTAGTTTCAAACTAATAGTTTCACCAAACAAATTTAGATACTTTGGTATCAATTTATTGAAGTAATTTATTGAGGAGTTATTTGGATCTCTTGTTGTGTTTGATCATGAGCTGAATTTGGTAATTTTTCAACTAGGATGAAAACTGTCAAGGTTATAAATTATTTTGTACCAAGTGTATTTATGTTAATATTAATGAGTCCAAAAATATCAAGTCTAGTGAATTACCAGAAAAAAGTCAGGTATGGAAAAAACCGAACACTCTGACACCAAGTATCTTTCAAGCGGATAGTCACGACATACGAAAGTGCGCCTAGTTCAATATTGATAAGGGACATAGAAGGCAAAGGATTATTATAATGTCGGATAGTTAAAGCACTGAGCTCTTGTGTAATCAGTTCCAAAAAGGTGTGGGAATGCCAAAGCAAACTCAATGAACTAGGCGGGAACAATATAGTCACCTTACTGTGGATTCCAGGACACACTGGAATTTAGGAAATGAAATAGCAGATGGACTAGCGGAGAGGACTGGAATACCCTTTTGGGGGTCGGAACCCTTTTGCGGATCAGCTACAATGTAATATTGGAAGAAATAGGTAAAGCCGAGAAAAAGAGAAGATCTGACTATTGGAAAGATATAGTAGGGCTTAAACAATCAAAGATTTTTCCGGGTGACTACAACCTGTTGAGATCAAATGAATGAATTAGTCAAAGTAAAACTGCGCTAAGACTTTTAACAGGGATCCTAACGGGACGAAGAAATGCCAAAAATGTGGTACCGAGGTCATGTGTGGGAAAAGGTGTTAGGTTTAGTGAGATGATACCATAATCGGGATGCTGTGGCAGTGAAATGACTGCCTACTCTCAAGCTGATCATTTATAAAACCTCACACAATCTGGAATTTTTTCCCAGAAGTCTTGTGGAAGATCTTTTTAGAGCAATAAACAGATCAAATTATTATACCCTTCATCTGTGAAAAAAGTTTTTCCGAAAACGAATCTCTATATGCACAAACATTGGTTTTTACAGGATAGCGCTACAAGCCATACTACAACCTTCCTTAGCTTCATTTCAGTTTATGGAGTGGGAAATGTCCAGCTCTAAGCTCCGCGAGATTGAACGCGATGTGAAACCGTGGCGACTCCGATTAGGGCACACCAATTTAACCCATAAGTTTCTAATAGCGAAGGAATTCAAACCAACCTGCAATGTAACACGGACTTGACAGTGAAGCACATAATAAGTGATTGCTTCAAATACCTATAATCAAGAAAATAAGTTACCAAACAATTTTGAAATTGTTTTGGCTGAGCAAATGGACACAGAACTGTTAGTTAGATATATTTAGCGAACCAGATTGTATACCACCTGATTCAATTTGGATATTTACTTATAATTTTCGTCGCTAGTAACCTTATTGGTTGGAGAGACTATAATAATCCGAAAAAAAAAAGTAATTTTTCGTTGCAAGGATTTGCAATATATTTCCCATTCACCTAATTTGACGCTACCAAAGGCATATATTTGTGGTACCTATAATAAAAGACTAAGGGCCAACTGCACTGTTTCTTCTCCTATGTAATACTTCCATGAGTGAAACTTTATTTATTGAGTAAAACTAGGTGTAATTCAACTGCACCGTATCTTATTTAGCTAAGTCGACTAAAGGCAGGATGTGGACAGGCGGACAGGGATTTTGATTTTGGTAAAAATTGAAATGTGACACTAAATTCTGATAATGGGAATGACAATTATATATAAAATATAATCAAGTATAGGAAAAGCTGCGTCTCCCAGTGATTTGTGCCCAATGTTCATGGATAAAACTAATTTTCACTAATGACGAAACTGTGGCAAAATATGAAAAGATCATCGAGTGTAAAAAAGACAGATGGGATAATGTAGGCAGAAAATGCTGCGTGGGATAAAATAACTAGAGTGTTCAATGCTAATGTGCCCAGTTATTTCCTACCTACACCATCTACAAAAATTTCAATCACAGAGCGCTCTTTGGAATTTTTTTGTTTGGCGTAAATTAGGTTATATGGAAATAAAATTATTTCTATTATCTAGTTTTCGTTTCGCAGGAAAGTTTCTAGACACCTTGTGTAGGGTGGTTGATGGGAGAACATTTTCTTCTATGTCGTTGCAGTTCTCCCTCTCTACTTTATAAATAATTTTGAAGATTTTCTAATATCTATTTTCGTACACGTGATATACTCCATTGTAGGTTTTAAAATTCGCAGAGTGCATAAAGTATATAAATTGCAACTTAATTATGATCTTCAATTTGGAACCGTTATTTTTTGGCCTATAATGTGTTTGTGAGTAATATTGATTTCCTCATCAAACTGGTATGAAGTTTCCTCCATTTCCGTGTTTCTTTTGAAAGTAATACAAAAAAGCATCTTGTGGCAATACAATCCTTTTGAAGCCATCAAATAGTTTCAGTGACAGATATAATTTATTATCTAGTAATATGTCTTTTACTGACTGGTATTGTTTAGCCATTAGATACAAATATCATTTTCTATTTGTGTTAAAAAGGGAAAACCGCAGTATAAATCGTATATAGGTTAGGCTTATACCAGAACTATACACGTAGGGTTCATGAATAAATAAGCATCTGCGAAATGCGAGATGCTTTCTAGTTCCACTACTATTCCACAGAGAAATCATCTTCCACCTTGGAAATTAAATCTGTTTTATTCTAATGATTGAACTCGTGAGATTGGAATAAGATTTTGAATCAGAATATGGAATCGAACACATTCAATATTTTACAGGTAACATATTAAATGAAGCTTTTCATAGAATGGAGTGTGAGCAAAAAAGTGTGAATTGAAAACCCATTTCTCGTAAAGTTTAAACGCTATTTCAATTTCTGGATTTAAAGTTTTATTTTGAAGTACTGTTTGATATAGGACGATGTCTCCGGGGCCCAATTAACAATATTTCATTTGGATGCCGGTGCTTCGTTCGACAGCCATAACTTTTTCACATCCAAACTACACAAAAGTGTATCGTAAACAAAACTGATGACTATGACACCCATAAAACATTAAGCTTTCTATAATGGTTTTTTGACTAACTCATAAATTTTAATAGCGGATAAGGGTTCAGTCATGTAGGATTATAATTTATGAGCTGCTTTCTAATGATCTGTGACATATGGATAATATTTGAATGGTTTTGAGTTGAGCTATCAAATACCAGCTATTAATTTTAGTTCTTAATTAGACAAAAGTATGAAATGGAGAGCTGGCGAAACATAATTTGGTCATCTTTCCCGTTAATTTTGTACCCTTGTACCTATAGGTGTCGGGCTTACATTTCATTCTGTACATATGAAATTCTTCCATGCTTTTCTATCTTTCGTTTATTTTTCCGCCTCTTCCCAAGATTTGTCTCTCTCTTGTAATATTTTACCCACCATTTTGCTCCATGTCTGTCTTGGCCTCCGTCTTCTCCTCTTTATTTGTGTTCCTTCCTCACATATCCGTCTTACCTGCATTCTGTTATTCATTTTGTGATTGTGACCCTAACAGCAGAGTTTTCGTTGTACGTATTTCAGTACTGTCTGTTCTACCAGCTCATCTCTTATTTTTGTAAGCCTCATGTTGCTCATTCCATTCACTGCTGCCACTCTTTTAAGATACTTCATTTCTGCTCCTTGAGTTTTACTTTTTTGTCTGGTAGGCTGAGAGTATCCAATATTTGTGTCCATGAGTTAGTAATTCCTACAGGGTGGGGCAATCTTCTGACATTGGAGGATTACATCGTTGTGGTGAGAGATAGAACTTTATAATTTCGTGTGTGCTAATACAGTTACTGAGGGCACATTTTGAAAATACTTTCGATTCTACAGGGTGTTCCAAAACCACGTAGCAGCACAAACTTACATTTTTTTTTTAAATGGAACGTACTATATTTTGTTCAAGAATCGAAAAGATCTCACCGAGAGCGTTACAAAAATATAGCACTCTAATATATTATAAGGATGTTTTACAAAGATATGGCCAATTATTAGCAAAAAAGACCTCCTCTTTAACACTCTGCAGAACAGTAAATTAAAATAAATCAACAGGTCTTTGTGTTCAAATGTCAAACACACATCATTGGCTGTGCTCAGTCTTAATTACTTTTTTCATCTGTGGCTTCTTTAATGCAGGGTGAAACAAAACGCAAATCAAGCAATATCTCAAAATTAATAAATGAATCACTCTATGAGTCTTTTTACAATTTGTTAGTACAATTAATAAACTTTCAAACGATGTAGTAAACTTGGGCATTAGTTAATGGAAAATCGTAGATATTTTATGATAATGGTCAAAAACAAGTATTTTACATACACAAATAAAATGGTATTAAATTTTTACGTGCAGCCTCTTGTAAATTTCAACATTTCTAAGGCATATATTTTAATCGTAATTTTGGATGCATCCACAATATCTAATCAATGAAATGAAATGTTTGCCGATACCGTAGGTACCTGGAATTACCAAAAATTTCATATTTATTCATGTTTCACTTCCAAGAATTGTTATTATATAGGCTTGTTTGAGAATGGGCGAAACATAATCAAGCTATATTTTTGATTATATCAAGTGGGCTACTATCAAAATAGTATCTCCTAATAAATATCAAAGAAATATTGCTGTATTCTTCGTTTGTGCTTAGGAAGTTGATTCAAACATAATAGTTTACTTGTGGTTCCAACAAGATGGAGCATCTGTAGAAATGTTAAAATTCACAAGATGTTCCATGTAAAAATTTAATACCATTTAATTTGTGTATGTAAAATACTTGTTTTTGACCATTATCATAAAATATCTACGATTTTCCATTAACTAATGCCCTAAGTTTACTACATCGTTTGAAAGTTTATTAATTGTACTAACAAATTGTAAAAAGACTTATAGGGTGATACATTTAAACATTTTGAGATATTGCTTGATTTGCGTTTTGTTTCACCCTGTATTAAAGAAGCCACAGATGAAAAAAGTAATTAATACTGAGCACAGCCAATGATGTGTGTATGACATTTGAACACAAAGACCTGTTGATTTATTTTAATTGACTGTTTTGCAGAGTGTTAAGGAGGAGGTCTTTTTTTGCTAATAATTGGCCATATCTTTGTAAAAACCCTTATAATATATTAGAGTGCTATATTTTTGTAACGCTCTCGGTGAGATCTTTTCGATTCTTGAACAAAATATAGTACGTTCCATTAAAAAAAATGTAAGTTTGTGCTGCTACGTGGTTTTGGAACACCCTGTAGAATCGAAAGTATTTTCAAAATGTGCCCTCAGTAACTGTATTAGCTCACACAAAACTATGAAGTTCTATCTATCACCACAACGATGTAATCCTCCAATGTCAGAAGATTGCCCCACCTTGTATATACTGTATTGTATACTTTTACATCGTTTGTTTCGATATTTTTTATTATTAAAAGTTTTGTTCATAGCATCGTACAGTTTAATTGTTTTTGCAATTCGTTCATTTATTTCAGCGTCTTGTATTTCCGTTTCGGCAAACATTACTAATAGGTATTTAAATTCTTCAACTTGTTCTTCTTCCATGTTAACTATTTTGATGTTCGTGGTTTCCTATAATTAATATCTTCGTTTTGTTTGTGTTTATTCTCATGCCCTCTTCTTCCGCTAGTTATTTCCATATTATGTTTATGCTTTCTTGTAATTCTTTCTTGCCTCCTGCTGTTAGTACTACATCGTCTATAAAAACGCCCCCCGCTATTTCCATTCTCTCAAAATTTCTGTGTTCAATGAATCTTTTCGTATTTTATTTTTGCCTTTCTTCATAGTATTGACCATATTATGTACAATGGATAAAGTTGGGCTTAGTCCTCCTTGTCTCAATCTTATGCTAGTTCTAGATCCCTCTGACTATAAGCTGTTAGGATAAAATTTCATGTACTCTCCACGTGAAATTATCCAAAGAAAATCAGCAACAATACAAGACCATTTCTATTGATGTCAAGGTTGATCTCGGTTTTGAACTGTCTATTTCAAAGACCCGAAATGTATCAGACAAAAACCATAAAATTAAATGATTATCCCACCACCGCACCACTGGCACTAATAATAATAGCCACCTAGTTTACATACCCTTACCCTTCACAACATCAATACGTTCTCAATGAATTTAGTCACGGAAAACAATCGATTCACTGGATACAAACATGTGATTGTACGTTTCCTAATAATTCAATATAAACATCGACATTCAAAAAAATGAAATAAATGTGACTGATATTGCATATCTTCAGTATTGGAATGGAGTAAATATGTTTAAAACGGATATGACGTTATTTATGCAGTCGTTAGACTTGTTTTTTTTTCTTAAATGGAACATTCTGTATATATAGGCAAATTTTAATATATTGGCAATTAATACAGCCGACCAAATTTAGCTTGAGTCCTGGTTCAGCCACACCCAATGATGCGCATCGGCAACAGTAACAGTGAGTGGCTGTATTAAATGACTCGGTTATTATATTTTTCAAATTCACTTTCCACATATTTAGGAAGGATAGAAAAATAGATTGATATGACTGGTTAACACATTAACACGTGCTTATCCAAATGCTTTCCTGTGCTCTTCATCACAATCATATCAGCTGGAAATTACATTGTCAATTTCTCCGCTTCTTCCTGTCTCTGTCTTGTGATATTTTACACACCATTTTGCTCCATGTCTGTCGTTGCCTCGATCTTCTTTTCTTTATTTGTGTTCTTCCCTCACATACCCGTTATACCTGCATTATGTTCTTCATTTTGTGAATGTGACCCTACCAACAGAGTTGTCGTTGTATGAATTTCAATACTGTCTGTCTGTTCTACCAGTTCATCTCTTATTTATGTATTCATCATTTTGTCCATTCTATTCACTCCAGCCACTCTTTAATGATACTTTATTTCTGCTCCTTGAATTTTACTTTTTTGACTGGTAGGTTGAAAGAGTCCAATAATTGCATCCATAAGTAAGTACTGCTATACTGTATTGTAAACTTCAATCGTTCATTAATTTCAGCCTACATATTTATAAAGAATGGAAAAATAGATTGATATGGTTAACACGTTCGCATCCGAATGCTTTTCTATACTCTTTATTACAATCAGAACAGCTAGAAATTACATCTTCTTTTTTCGATTTTGTTCGTTCGTCACGGATCCTGTAAAATTTTATAGATAATCGACAATGCTGCAAGTAGAACTTTGTGAGTTAAACACATCTGTTATTACAACACTATTCCCTCCCTTTTTCCGTGCTATAAAAAGTACGTTTTCTGCTTTCTTCAATTTATTATTTTAGGTCAACTAAGCAGTTTTTGGTACAGTATAGGTCCCTGGAAACAAAAATAATAGTAGCTTTTTGAGTTGAATTTGTCAAAAATACTTTTGAATTCACGGAGATACACAAAAGATTTCGGAATGACGGCATAAAATGGATAGCCGATTTAATCGGCCCGTTTCTCTGCTAGGAACTTTCATATTGCGCTTTTATCGACATAAAGTGATCCTTTCTTCACCCCTATTGTTTTTTAAAAGTAATGAAAGCGATTCCGTATAAATGGAAACTGCACAATTTTATGGATTTGACGAAGTAACCCGACTTTAATGCATTTACACACCGGCGTACTGAACGTCCTGGAGGTTTGGAACGTTTCGGGCGTCCGGTACGCACCCCTTTCACACCACCCAGCTACGTACCAAACGTCCACTTGTTCGCTCACGAGGATCAGTCAGTGCAAAGATTTCTTTTCCGCCAGTTCCTTGGTGTGAGACCGGGTTTTCTGTTGTAATTGAAATAGTCAAGTAGTGATAGTGATGACGACTTATTATTATTATATTCTTTAACAGGAAGAAGTAGGTAAATGGATACATCCCATGATTAAAAAACTGAAGAGGTTACAGGATGATCACGAACCCTCCAACAACGCTTCCATGGTACAAACGCACAAAACACCAGCAACAACAAACACACTGAGATGACGCGGGGTTTTGCAGAAATGGGGGCATCGGAGCATGTCGTTCTGAAGTATCCATTGCGCATGCGCTAGGCCGTGAACGGACTATACGTTTGTGGAAAATCACAAGCCGAGCAATCCCCCGAAAACCGTCGCGGACGTCAAGGACGTTCGCAACGTTCTGGACGAGCGGTGTGAACCGTCTCGTTTGATAGCATGGGCAGCGATTTATTTTGACAAAAACGTACTAAACGTACAGGCCTTTAGTAAAGCTATTACCTGCAGCAGACAAGTATTGATTATTATTGTTAAATTAATTCAAAGTTATGTAAATTTTTTGTTATTGAAACTATTTTTAACTTTTGAAATTGCTCCTTTCACTTTAAAAATAGTCTTTAATGGTTAATTGGAAATGTGCTGCCATTTATATCGTTAGTGGATCTAAAATATAGCCAAGAAAGCGAAATGAAAAAAAAAGTAAAATCATCCTTCAAAAAGAACATTCAAGTTTGATTTGTTGCTTTCATCCGATCTATCGCTCATTCCTTTTTTCTCTTATATGTACATCAGTCTTAGAAAAGGCGAGATTTTTATTTTTATTCACGGCGGTGGATGAAGGTTTGTCTTATACTTTCTTTACTGTAATTCTTTCAATTAATTGAATGAATCTCGAGTCTTATCGTTATAAATTTCACACACAAAAATTTTATTTTGAACGTTTCACCGAGTTGCAAACAGGATAAGGGTGAAGAACAAAATGAACACAATCGACCAATATGAAAATACAACCATTTGACAGCATGTGTTCATGAAAGCGGGTCACTATGGATGGATGGTTTCATTAATTCACTGATTTGTTTTTGTTCCTGCATATGATACGATTTCGACTTTAATAATTGTTGTTATATGTGAGGGCTAATTATAATCTGCAATATCTGTGAAATTAGTGAATTGTCATTATTAAACATTATTTTGCAATAAAAAAGTGTATTTTATGTGGTGGTTTTTTATTGTTTTACACGAAATGTGAGAAAAATAAAATAAACATGGTTTTATAGAATTGATTATCAGTAGTAATAACCCAAGGACATTGATAATTGTTCGAAAAAATCTTATGACAGATTTCGAAAGCTTGTTGCTTGGAAACAGACCGACGCCGTAGGCGGAGGTCTGTTGCCTACAAGCAACAAGCTTGAGAAAGTTGTCATAAAATTTTTGAGCATTTATCAATGTGCGAGGGTTATTCGGATAGAAAATATTTTGTTTCAGTATTACAACCAAATCGTGACATTTCGAAATATTAAATATTCGAAACTTCAAAATCGAAATAAATCAATATGTATCCATAGCAACGTGTGAAAATTGCCCATGGTCTGTTTTCAGTGTAATGTTGACATGATTGGCTGAGATTGTTCATATGATATAAAATGAGGAAATTTGATTGGTTTTTGGAATTGTCAAAAAATTTTCAAATAAATTAACTAATTTCACAACAAAAGTATAACGCGATCGGTTCCACAAACTGAAACATTTGTTTCATAAGGAGTGTACATATTCGAGTGATACATACGTACCTACGAGGTGGCTTAAAAGTATCGTACCAAGGCGTTTACTTGCAAACAGATGAATAAATAATAGGGAAATTGTAGAACGATGACTTGTAATCTGAATTTCTCAAAATAGGTACAAGACCTCAACTTCAAATTCATCAAGTGCAAAAGAATGGAACATGTATGGAACAATAGTTTGGTGGAGGAGAGAAGCGTCCTCTGCAGTGAATATATTAACTGCAATCCAAAGACAAGTCCGTCTTGGTATTACCGGGGCAATGAACAGCACGAGGACGGGATCAATGGAAGCCCTTATTGTACTTTATCCTTCAGAACTGACAATGATGGCAATTATTGGGCTGAAATCGGGAGACTCAAGGTCACTGACCAATGTTCGCGAAGAACAGACTGATACAACTGGGAAAATATTAGATGAACCCATATTTTAAATGAATTTTGTTAGCATGACACCGGAGAATATATTAGCTGGAGAGTTATCTTTCTCATCCAATCTAGGAAACAGGTGATGTACCCAGAGGATTCTGGAGAAATAATCTGGTTCACCTATCAATCATTCAAAAACAAACCATAGCACTGTAGGTGGTATAAAAGGACCTAGGTCCTTGGCCTAATCCAACAAGTAGGTTTAAACTGATGAAAAATTGTAAGGAATCCTTTAACAGGATGATAAGCTTAGACAAGGAAAGAGAGTGGACGCGTAACCAGAATCGTAAAACTGTTACCGCCTGCCACATCGCGGATGGGGTCAGCGGCGTAACATAATGTTTGTAATACATTTTTTCCAATGTAATAATACCAATTTGTTTTGAGAATGAATGAATGCTTGTTAAAGGCACATAATGGGTTGGTATCAAAGGAGGGAAATCAATAAATTAATCTATTATAGAAATGAGCACCTCGATTTAATCTTGAGAAATTTAAAAATTGGTTACCCACGCCACTGCTATAATGGTCGTTTTGAACATAGAATATACGTTATATATGCAAATCTTTAATGAACATTACTAAAACTCGTCATCCAAATACTAGTATTAGTTGAATTAAAGACTGAATAATTACATACTTAAAAATCATTTGTCAGAGATAACTCTTTCGTCATTTAAAAGAAACAAAACTACATAGTCCATTGTACATACAATTATTTGTTTGCCTGTGAAATGAAATTCCAATCTCCTTTTTTTCGCTTCGACTTCGGCATCCGTTAGCACAAAAATTCACCATTATTCAGTTCAAAAATCAATCACAATCTTAATAACTTTCACTTGAAAATTCACGAAAGAAACACAGGCCGTTTTCGCTTTGTCTGCCACATATAAAAAGGCGAAGTGCGGTATCCATATGCTTTCCTAATCTAAGATGATAAGAGACAACATTGTTCTAAAACTATGTATATATAATTTTATAACTGATTTATTTCGAATTAATTCCTTTAACTACGTCATTGGTATCTCCCTTGGAAGAACCCATTTCCCCGCTCATGCCACAGCCATACCCGTGGCAAGCGAATTCCTCTTCTTTTTTCCAACGAAATGCGTTACAACGTTCCCCCAATCATCGTGCAGCGCGGGAACTTCTTATGAAAAAACAAAATCCCTCCCGGCAAACTCACTCACATAGTACCTTTTGCAAAAAATGGTGTATGGAAAAATAAAAAAGCCGGCACAAAGGGTGTGGCAGTTCAAAAATTGTGCTTCTAAACTACAAAATATGTGTATGTTCCATAATAATAATAAACCTAATAAGTGAATAATATGTCTCAGTGTAAAACAAAACCAAATCTATAATGTGTAATGTTTGTACACATAAAGTGTTGACAGACCAGTTAGCTGAAGAAGATTCTTGAGGAGACACATCATAGGTCCGGAACCGTTTTGTGGAGCCACAAAATGTTGCATAAGAGGATAAATCATGAAGCTGTTAGATAGGGAGTATCAGTACAGGAACTCTCAACCAGGCTATTGAAATTGGGCAAAAGACATTCGAAAACAGTTACGGACCTGGTGACTGGACACTGCACCCTAAGGAAACACCTGCAGAAAATGGGCAAAGCTAGTAAACCTGGATTCTGGATTGGGAGTAAATAACATGAAAAACGTTACAAAGATTTAGTTCAAGTGCCTGGCCTGGTGAGCACAATCCAATCGAATGAATGAATGAGGAGTATGTGAGCTTTCTCTTGGTTTGGAGAATACGATATTCGAAATTTAGAGACCTCACTACACTTTGATTGAATACTATGTTCTTATAGGCTGCTGGCAAATCTGTACGCATGCATCACTATGCGGCGAAAAAGTTGGATGGCCACTTTTTGACCCTCAGTGTAAACACTCGTTGATAGGATATAATTAAGGATTATAGCACTCACACCGTCTACAGTTTATGTGTGTATATCCTGCAACAGATGAGTTATTACATATTTGCCTAATCTACAAACAAAGTAAACTTTGCGCTTCCTCAGTCGCGCTGTTCGCTTTCCTTTATTAAAACTTGGGATTAATTTTGAAACTCGGAATATTCGTCTCGTTGAGCTCTAGAGACGGTATTGTGTTATTTCATGATTTATTTTGAAGTAATTGGAGCGACAACGTAATTTTTTAATTGGCGAAATAATTAAATGCCAGAAATTCAGTTGAACTGAGTGCAGCGAATACAGTTTTGCATCATTAGCGTTCTATTAATTTTTAAAGATTATTTTGAATTATTTTTCATATTGAACTGTCCTTTAACCTTTTACGGCACTATAGGCTACTATTTTATTCGATCTTAGTCATGCAAGGTGTTTAAAGCATTTGTTTCAATGAAATAATAGATTACAAAGCAAGGTTAGTAACTTCCAGCTATTTAAATTCACTTATTAACGTAATTCAGGGATTTTGGTTCACTCTCTCTCCAACACAACAAAAGTTTTCAAACTTAGGTCAAGTGAATGGTACATTGAGACGACAATAAATTTCATTTTGCAACCTTGTCCGAAGTCCGGAACATTGTTAAAATTGCAATTAAATTAATTTTAGCTGTATGGTCGTGAAAAAAATTCCAAAAGTTTTGCAAACTTGGGGAAGTTTTCGATATAATATTTCATATCATGTATTAAATTTGCAACCTATCTAAGTGTACGGAACATTTTTTGTTACTAAAAATTAATGTTTTTTTCATTAAACTGAAGGAAAACGTTCCAAAAGTTCTGCAAATTTGACAGATCTATCGGAAAAATGTACCGAATGATTGTATAAATTTGCAACCTTTAACGTTGACCGGAACATGATTATTCATAATTTTTTAAAATTCGTGTCATTTTTTCGAGCAAGGTGGTCTCGGAATAATTACAAAAGTTTTGAAACTTGGTTGCAAACTTTGAAAACATCTATTCTGATGCATTTACAAATTTGCAACCTCATACGCGATCCGGAACTTTATGCAATTTGCAAAAATGTAATTTTATTATTTTTTCACCTTCAAAAAAATTGCTATCTCACTTTTGTTGAGTTTAACCCCTCAATGCGAAAAAAGAATAGTAGCTGTTGCAATTTCACACACAATTGTAGCTGAAGCTCACAATTTATCAAGTTCACAAATCAATTATTTTACTTATTCAATACTTGCCCTTGACAGCCCTGTTTCGATGTTCGTCCAGCACCCCAATCGGAATTTTTTAAAAATTTGACACTTTATCCTATATCCAAAGTTATGTTGGTTCGCTGAACCTTCATTTTCACCCTCAAGTAGATTCAAGGAATCTCTACGGCCTGCTCTAGCTATTCCATCTTCACAGTACTATTCTTCCTTACCGTTTTATGTTTTCAATACACAATCACACTTTCCTTCCCTCGTATTCCCTTACTGTCTAGCAATACCGGCTGAATTTCGGTAAGCCTCCTAAATGGTTGGCCTTCCAAAGATTGTGTCAAACATTCGAAAAATTAGCTAACTATCTTAAGCTATGTGGCAATGCATAATAAAGTTCAAAAAGAAGTAAGCTTTTTTATTAATCTCAAAATGTGGTTATATGTAAAGTGGAATAAAAAGTAATATCCTCCAATAATTGAAGTCAATTTCTTTCTTCCTCTTCCATTTGTAAATATACAAATACGCATCGCATATTTCGTCAGTGGTTGTTATAGAAGTGAAGTCCAAACTGCAGTACCACTCACACAAATACAAGCTTTCAAATTAAAAGTTTTCCTAAAAACAATTAATATCTCTCACAGTAAAACATCCCGCAATAATAATAGTCACAACTGCAATTTCAACAATGAAATCTGTAGCAATGTTTTTCGCGTAATATAAAACTGCTGCTCTAACAATTTTTCTATGCACTCACTTCCATATCTCTTTTTATTGGCCGAAATAATGAGAGCAGCGTTGGAACTTATCCCTTCTGCGCAATCAACCTTCTATTATTACGATAGCAGTTTTCGAGAGTTTTTTTCATTTCGCGAAAATGAAGTACAAAGTTGGAAAGTGGGCCAGTTGAAGACAGTGCAGAAAAATGAAAAAAAAAAGAAGTTGAAGAGTCGTAAACACTGCAGACTATATTATTCATTATATTTAAGCAGTTACTGGCGTGGAAAAATTTTTTAAACGTCTACCGAGATGATCAAACACTTTTTGGTATAATTCTTTCATAAAAATCAATAACTATTATATAGTATATTCTACAGAAATACTATCAAATCTGTTAAGCAAGACTATCATAATAATAGTATCTCTAGAGCTGAAAACTAATGCAGAAAAGCTTGTTTTGTTATCAATGATTCAAAGAACAAAACTGCTCCATAAAATGTTGTTGATCCTGACCCAGACAACTTAACAGTAGGATATATATGGAGACATTTCTTTTCTGAAGAACGTATACAGTGAAATAATACTACATTCTTCTTTAGACTTTTGAGTTATGTTATTATGATGAGGCGCAAATTCGCCGAAACTGATCTAAAAGTAATATTGTCCCTCCTAATTACAAACCAGAATGGTTGGTTATATCTTTCAGATATACCAGCCCCGTTTAACTTGGAAGTTAGGTTAGGTTAGCTAAGTATAATGTTTATCTTTCTACCAAGCTTTTTATTGATATTTCTCTACTTCTTTCCTCAGATGTTTCATTCTCTCACATTTATCTTACTGAGATATATCTCTCAATTACTCAATTCTTCTTGTATTGTAGTTGCTGAATAAATTAATGAATTTCTACGGCCAACCGTTTATTTATTTGATATTGTTTGACAAAATTTTACAATCGTTTGAAATTTATACGACAAGGCTACAAACTGAAAGTAAAGGAATATAAGGAGAAGTGTGTGACTCAGACCATAATCTCTAACTAAAATCATCACGCAACATTCTTCGAAATCCCCGCAATGCAGCCTGATTGCTACCCTTCTTGCTGTTTTATAAAATAATTCTAACATTTTTCTCGTTCAAAAAAATATACCGAGGAAAATCTAAGTCGACTTCAACAAAGTTTCAGGCTTACCTAACTTTAAGAGTTACGAATTTTCGATCGATAGGTACATATAAAGATGGGATCTGTGAATTATTCCACACATAATCGGCATTGGCAAATAAATAAAAAAGGTAGAACGTGTCGTGGGACACACGGTAGGAACTTTAGTTCCTTTTAAGCAAAAATTATGTAATACATTTGAGAGATAGATAAACGATTTGCATATTCTTTGGTGGTTGAGTAGTAAGCATACCAGACTCTTACGCGGTAGACCCGGGTTCGATTCCCCGTGAGGAAATTTTTTTTAATGTTAATTCTATTTTCAAATGAATAAGCAGAATAGCTTGATATTAATAACGACAACAGGTATACGTTTGAAACATTTAGCAGAATATTCATTATTATAGATACGGTACCCTTCAAGAGGGAGTCCGTCTGGCAACATCTACTTATAACAGCATCGTATATTTAAAAAGGGAAACAGTATCATTATACAAATTGGACATTCAAGAACTGTACGTTCACCACAAAAAAATTAGTGGAAACATAAAATTGAATTGTTAAATTTTCAATTTGAAGTTATATTACAGTTTAAAGAAATTTTTATTTTCTAGATTTTTTCTTAAGTGGGTCGTAGAAAAAATATGCTGCTTGACTCGGTGGATTGTCCATATCGCACTTGAACGAATGAGCACTCCGCCTACGGCGTCGTGCTCAAACTTCGTCCTCGTGCGATACGGCCATCATATTCACACTAGTTGCACAAACTACTATTTCTTTCAAAATATGCCCTTTTACATTTAAAAACAACCTGCCAAATGTCAAATCAATTTACCCATCCATTTTAAAGTTATCGAATTAAAACATTCAAATTTTCAAAATCTCAACACCCTGTATTTCGAAAAGTAAATGTGCTAGACCCCTCAATCGCGCAAAAAAAATTATGGAAATAATAGTAAAAATTTATCCGAACAAATTCAAGTAGATCACCAGCACTGCGAATACCAGCTTTGCATAGAACTTTAATATAGCATCGCTGGTTCAGTGATAGAATGCTCGCATTCCAAGCGGGCGGCTCGGGTTCGAGTCCCGGCCGGAGCATATGAATCGCTGCTTCGTGAACGAGAGAGAGACTAAGGAGAGAACACAAGCACGCAAGCAAGGCACATAACGAAGCAACGTAACATAACGTAGCGTAACGTAACGCGTAACGGCCAGATCTTTTGCGTCGCGACCCCTGGTCGCTCAAACCTAACCTGACGTAAAGAACTAAAGTTCCAATAACTGGTTTGATTCTTATAGTGTTACTTACCATAAATGCATATATATATTTCAAATGAATGAATAATTTAATTTTGATTAAAACTACAATCTTAAGTCAATTACATTTTCTCAAAGCTTAGTTTTAAATAATTTTTCCAATCTGATGCGCACTAGCGGCCTTGTCATCGGTATAAAACTTAACGGCTTGCTACAGAAGTGCACTCGAACTGGCTTTTTCAGATCGTTGCTGACTGATCCTTGTGGAGAATGTATGAAGACGATGACATTCTGTTAGAGTGAATAGCACAAAAAATCATTATTGGTATTAACAAACATATATTATGTATGGTCTAGCTAGATGGAATAGAAACGTGCCTGGTTAAGATACCATCAGGTTTTCAAGAACAAATTGGATCGTTAACTTTGTGGTTAACATTTCAGATAAATGAAAATATTCAATAATCACTTCAGAATTTTGATTTTTGGTGGAATAGTACATATATATTTCCTAAAAATATTGAGTTCAAATAATTAATGATCCATTTCACTTTTATGATTCGTGGTGGAATAAACTAATAGACAAAAAATCAATATTTCCATAATGTATTTTACCGCGAAATTTGGAATTATGAAGTGTCTTCAAATAAGAATGAAGAAGGTATCAGCAGGTCTTCTCTCATTGTCCGTCGACAAAGCAAGTTTGGAACTGTGCAGTAATCCTTTGAATATAAATTTTTTTTATCAGCTTAGAACAAAAGATGCCATTATCTTATGAGAATTTGAATTACTGCACAGTTTCCTGGGATACAATTTCCTGAGGCTACAGTTTCTTGAGAACACATTAGTTGAGTTCAAAACGGTCCCTATTAGTAAAACTGTCACTAGGAGTGACAGGAGTAAAACTGTCACTAGGACTACAAATAAATAATTTGTGAGGGCCGGCTTTTGTTCCATAGGGTGAATCAAATTTCCTGGTATTTGAACTGGGAGCAGAGTTTATAAGAGTCCATTACTGATCTATACCTTTCAGTGGGTAGCGACTGTCAGAAGCAAGGTAAATTCATGAGGTTTCCAGTCTCATATTAGGAGAAGCAATCCAATCTGCAATTATAAGAAGTATCAAAAGTAAAGAGTTGGGCTTCATCCATATAGAAATATTTTTTTTTAGTTGTGAGTATTTTATATTTTTTATGTCTACTAACCTTTTTTCTTGTAATTTCACCACCAATACATTTTTTTACTTTGATAGTTTTATTTACTACACAGAAACGATAAGTTTTTTTTTTCAATTAACAGATTAAAAGTAAGCTAACCTTTCAATTTGATTTTGTTACTAATTTTCTTTTAGGAAGGAATATTTGTGGCGCCCTAAAATTTCTTCTCCTTATACCTGAGTAGTCAGTTTGAAATAAATTTTATTCTTAAGTTTCATTAGGTAACAAAGCCCTGCGAACTGGCTTAATTTACCTCCAAATTTGATCGGTAGGCGAGAACCTGCAGTATTTACCATCATTTTTTTTCAACGCCATTCAACATTATTCGTTTCATTGGCGCCCAACTACATTTTTCGTTTCAAAATTTTTGCCTAATTAAACTTAAAATTGCGTAATTGAATGCTGCTCAACTAAACATAAGCAGCTGATTTGATTAAAAGGTTATTAAAGTGTCAAATGGTCCGCAGAGATTCATTTGAGATTTACCGACATTTGGCCGCTGGCAAGAACATTTTTCTTCTCAATTTCAGTGAATTGACTGAGGATAAAACACTGTTTCCATAAATAACTTATCATTTTACAATAAGTGTATTGGAACGAATATTTATTGCCGATGTGGTAGCCGTTTTGGCTGTCATTCGTGCAATTCCAGCCAGAAAAAAGTTGTATAAAGTTATAGTTTGCTGGAGGAACATAACAAGCTAATTTTGAAACCATGAGAGTGCTAAATTTACTGAGATATGTGGGAAAACGCTAACACACAATTTGAAATATTTATTAGAGCTGGTAAGTTCTTATTATGTGTATAACAATGTGATTATTCTTAATACCACCACAAATTACTGCAGAAGCGACAAAGAACTCTCAAAACTCAACATACAATATTAATTCCCTTGAAATAAGAGAAAACAGAAATTTACAACTGTTACAAAAACCACGCTGGAGTATTTATCCCCTGAGTTATTAAATTTGTTGTTATACCCTCCTCAATTAGTGTTATGTTCAAATTTAATGAAATGGATTAAACAAACGTTCATTCTACATTTTCGAAACTTTCACAGTCTTGCTTCGGCTGTACCCACGTTTCGCTGCGCGACGTGTCATTGTATAACCTGATTTAATTACTTAAAAGGCAAAACGGGACTTGTAAACTACCGATGGATTCACTGGAGCGAAACTCTAACTACTTTCTGAGAAACACTTACTAGAGGTATTGTTTGTTCAGACAAAGGTTAACCTTCCAAAAACTACCACAGCTCCTGATTTAATCCAAAATCAACCTCTTTGTCTTCTATCACTATTATCTTTATAGTCTTCGCATCCAACTTTCGCTATTTGACTGCTTCGTGTAATATTATCCCTCAATTTCCATTCTGCTGTAATGTATCATTATTAACGTAATCACAACCAATGAATCAAAACCAAAACAAACTCTAGTGTATAAAATTGTTATCTATTCAGCTAACAATCACCATTTGTCTTAATAGCGTTTTAATTTATAGTCGTGTCCTCCATAATGAATTGTAATAAACGAATTTACAATTTCAACTAGTTCTAAATGATCACGTTCTTGCACACATGTACATTTTGTAATTTATTATGTCGTCTGGATACCCGGAACCCAATATGGAATTTATTATATTGTGGCCATTAATTAAAATAACAACCCTATTGCGATCGTGCTGTAACCATTGACAGGGCAGCGTGCAAAGATAATTGAGGTTGCTCGGACAACATATATATTACTCGGTTGATTTCGTGGAGGAATTGTGTAAGGCATTAAATCCGGAGCACTTTGTGAAGCTTTATCTTAAATTCCCACAAATTAACTCATAGATTTTGTATTTTTCTTGTAACATATTGGATATTATGGAAAATGATATCTAGCATCATTATGTACCCTCTTCGATTATTTCTATCAATATTTTGATTTTGCTGTTCACTTTGATCGACACTGTACCTCGAACCTCGAAGACGCCATTCTAAACTTTCACAGAATCTATATTCTACATTCGTTTGTGTTTTTTTTGGGATGCCCAATTAGGTGGAAGTCTCTTGTAAGGGCACCTTTAAAAACTCTTAGTGCAATCTTATATGAATGTTGGCGAGTGTCCTGTAATAAACTGTTTCTGTCCTGGTAAGATTACCCACCATTCTAGAGATCTCTGTGCCATTATTTTCCTTGTGGCCATATTTATTGTCGACTTTGGAACACCACAGCAGGGTTCCAGTCCATTGATGATTGATTGCTAGTTCGTTTAAACGAACATTTGAAATGCGAAACCATTATGACTCGAACCCCTCAGTTACGAAGCACCTGCGCTACGGACAACCGTATAACGTCTTACGGTAATATCGGCTGCATTTGCGATATTTCTCTATTTAGGGTCAAGTAATTTTTCTTTGCGGCTGATGTAGTTACAGTTTGGGAAGATTGGTGATCTCTAGCCCTAAATACAACCGTTGAATAGTTAAGTTGTCAAGAGGTTATTCTCATGAATTTGGCCGTGTTTCAATTAAATTTAATACATTAACCTTACAGGTAACACAATTTTTTCTGTATGGTCCTTATGGTATCTTTACTATTTAGTGTTTCATATGAACTTTTTTACCGTCCATATCGAAATGGTATTCCCATTTCTACATTTTCGTAGCAGAATGGTCCTTAAGTAATTGTACCTACATAAAAATACAGTACAATCTTCATTTAAAAATATTGCGATTGAAACCAACTACAATAACAATGTCGTTTGTCTATCCTAGACAGTTGATAATAATCTGATATTAATTAATCTGTGAGGGGGTCGTCTACGAAAGCTACCAATAGTGGTAGTGATAGCACTTCTCCTCATGAATATCCTCCACCCCTCTTCTCCTTGATGGTGACTTGCCCCAGAGTGGATATCATCATCCTATTCTTCAGAGTCGCCTTCATTCATCGCCATAATTGATTGAATGTAGATGATTGAAATATAACTGGGCACAATTTCTTAAACACAAATGTCCGCTTGAAAACTTTCCGAAACCTGCAAGGTGTTTCAGATCAAAAACTCAAGTTGCATGTCACCGGACATAAATTGTGAACTGTTAATAAACTAAGAGAAAAGATATTGGACAAAGTAGCAACAACAAACAATATCAAAATAGTGTGAACATTTTTGACAGTGTACTTTCCACGATAGCTCAATAAACGAACTAACAAAGAGAGAAGATAAATATGTGTCTGCTTGAAACGCCATCAGCTCGGAATTATTGTCATTGAAAACTGCCGTCCATTTTCACTTCGTAACTCTCGATTTAGATGGAATAGGTATGTATCTCCGGCAACTGCGAAGCTTCCCATTGTTCCCGAAATACTATGGAATCTAGCCAGCTGTTAACATAAAATGTCATGTCCTTTTGTCACATCCATTGACATATTTGAACCGATACGTTATTGTATCAGTTACATTTCGATTTATAGAAAAATAAAAACACGAGCATATTCTTGAAAATATCAAACTGAAGCGGCTTAGGGAAAGTGACGATACTTATTTTATATTTTTCTACAAGAAAATTAAGTTCTTAAAATCAATTAATAACATCAATCGAAAGCATTGTAAGAGGTCAATTGAAGAAAATGAGATAAATAAACAAGTATCTCATTTCCATATGGAACCTAGATGTCATGTTAAGACTGAGGCAAGTTGATTTACGGGCACCAAGGCGAAGGTAGGTGTATAAGCCGAAGTTGTATGGCTAAATCGAAGAATAACTGTACTAATGAGCCTATCAAAGAAAGCCACAACTATCCAAGTAAAAGTCATCACTGCTTTGAACATTTCAGTTGCCCCTTTCACACACATCCAACCTGCACTGATGTCACTCGATTCCATAGAAATCAATTCGAAGCTAGTATGGGATTACGTTGTCGTCTTGAACGCACTCACCGCTTCAAGACCCAGGTAGTCTGTGTATCAGGCCTCTGAAGACATAAGAGAAACAGGAAGGAGGATAAAATGGCTAGGTAAGGCTCATCAATAGCCGGAACCCTCCTGTGGCGTTGTAAAATCGACAATAAGCATCGCCACAAGTAGGTGGGTGGCTCAGAAGTCTATGGAATGATGGAAAATATCAAATCAATATTAAATGATTGGAGCTGTTCAATAGAGGACATTCGTCAAAATTTACCACATGCCTGAGCGACAGAAACCTATGAAAGCATTTTGTAGGAATCTTAACAGAGCACTGTGAGCTTAATATGCACGCAAAATTAATGTGGTCGATAGACGAATAGTGCAAATTCTGTCGCTTAGAGGAAGGAACTGAAAAACATATCCTATGCCAGTGGGACTTGTACTAGGAGGTGAAAACCCTCCGCAAGAAACGACAAGAAAGGTTCAGTTGAGGATGCAGAGGACCACAACAGATCTGAAAGTGGAAAGGGGACAGTTAGCCACCTAATTAAATAGCATCTAATAATATTCAGGTATCCTATGATCTAAGATATCGGACACTCCAGTAGCTGTACATTTTTATGCAATCTTGAATGCAACTTATATGCAATCCAGCAAGTTAGTGTTTCACCGACCATTTCCTTACGCAAAGTACCTAATACCTAAAGTACACTGTCCAGGGAAGCGTAAGCGTATCATATTAAATTTGAACGCTTACGCTTAAATTTCCTCCATGTGTAGTATGAAAGTGGCTAGTATATGACGAAGAGGACGTGTTTGCTTTATACAACTACATTACAGATATGTTGTACACCACGCAGCATACGCTTAGCCACTGAAAAGGCAGTACGAGAGGAGACGAAGCTAGAGCGCTTCCTCACGAGCTCCAATTCGGCTATATGGACAGGTCCCAATATGTAAGCGTTGTCTGCAGGAGGCAAACGTACTCCCGTCGTATTTTTACCTCGTACGCTACGCAGACTATTGTATTAAAGGAAACTAGTTTTGCATTTGTATTCTTTAACAAATGCTGCAGAAAAATAACCATTTTCACAAAAATATGGTATATTTATATAAGATTGGAGTATCTCATCGAACTGCAGTTTATGTCGGTAAAACACAAAGAAATTTTGAAATAAGATATAATTAACATAGTGTTATCTGCTTTGAAAATAATCATTCAAATATTTACTCCTGACGATGCAAATAATTTGGGAAACCGGTGGAGCATTAAATGTTCTTTCAACGTATTTTATTTTCATCCCATAACATTATTCTCCTATCAATTATTCGATCAAAACAGGTGACCGGATACGTGAAAAATCGTATGTGTTGTTATTGTTCAGTTCCGAAACCAACAAACTTTCAAACTAACATATCTCACTGTGAAATTACTGTTTTAACAGCGCGGTAAAATCACTTCCCACGCAATGTTTTTGTGGTCACTAATAATCGCCAAATCGATAACTCTATTTTAGCATGATTTGTGAATCAAACGCTCTATCATACCATAATTTAGGCGTAAATAGGTAGTTATATATTGTTCTATTTCAATCTAATACAATCGATGGCTATAAATCAAAAGTGTTTAATGTCTGCTTGATTACTAATATCTTAATAGTTACATTACGTTCGGTGGATCCTATTACGTGAATGATAATGTTGATGGATTGAAAGATACACGCAGTTGGCAGACAGTACTGAACCACTAAAACCATCTTAATAGCTCATCCACAAAATCATTAAACTTGATAGAAGCGAGGTTGAATGGGGACAAGAGGTCAAGCAGAAATTGCTCTTATACTGTGCAGGCAGACAGATGAAGCTCAGGAATTCTGAGACCCGATTACAGTAAAGTATATAAGTCAAAATTTCTAATAATTTTCTATGGTCTGGAAGGTCCCAAGAGCACAAATACCACGTGTCATCTATTTTAAGTCGGCTGCGTATTGGACCACTCGCATTGAAATGTTAGCAGTAGGGGAACAAAATACGCCCTTTATCCACTCGCCTAGGTCATTCAATCTTCACGTGACTCTATTTTCGTGCAGTTTTTCTTTAGAACGAAACGACTTTAGTTATTCACTTTCCATCAAGCTAATACATGCAATTGTTTTGAGAAAAAAAATTGGGAAACTAACCAATATACTATATTACTATACCAAACTATACCAATTACTAGTTGAAAGATTTTTTAACGAAGTATTGGAACGAAGTTCCTTATCGCGCGTTGTGAAAGGAGGCTAGACGGATAAAATTCTTACCAAAAAATGTCACGACACTTTTTGATATAGGAAGCTATTGTGAGCTGTGCGGCGTCGCGTGTTTCTCTGTCTGCATCTTTCTCTCTTATAGAAAGCAAATAAATTGAAAAAATGTTCACCATAGTCACTACCGAGAAGAGATGGAGGGAAAGCTCTATCGGACAGAGTCAATTTATATCACAAACAAATATCTGAACTCCAAGAATTCTTCATTGGCAAAGCTCAAACATCTCAATTGTATGAGCTGTTGATAAAAACAGACAAAAACAATTTCCCTTTAGGTATTGTAAGCCCTGATAAGAAATTTGAGATCGTCACAGACTCAGATAAACAGGCGGAGTGGCCCCAGAAAGCTCTTCATAGCACCATCACGAAATCAATCAACGTCATCAACCTATTCACAAAGGAAGCATCAAAAGAGTGGAGCATTATTTCCAGAAACAAAAAGATTTATGATGACAATTTATACCAGCAATTACAAGAAATGTTTCCAATCATCTTGTCGGACAAGTGCAGAACGTGTCAACAAACAAAAAAGACGGTAAAACACATTACGTCGGGATGTTCAGGCATAGCTAAAACATTGACTACCTACGCAGAGAAAAAACACAGATCTTGCAAATTGGGGTATGTGGCATGCAGAGAATGTAGATGTGATGCTGGTCATCGTTTCATCTACGGGACTAATTCCTAAAACTCCACAAGACAACCTCACAAAACTAGATCTCCACAAAAATACATACATGGATTTTCAGAAGGCTGCAATTTTAAATACTTGTCACACTGTTCATAAATTTTCAACTGTGTAACTGATTAGCCTAATCCCATTTGCGTTTACACACGCTCGGTATATAAACATTACCAGCAAGTGCTGAGCTAGAGGAAACTAAGGATAATGATGATGATAATAATAATAATAACGCTTGATTCAGGTTGACATTACCAAAAGGAAACTTAGGATTATAATAATAACGTGATGCGAGCATCTAATACTGGCAATGGATGTCAAAATCGCTATTGTCTTCAGCCAAACTTTATCATGTGATAATCCAAAAAGGTCTGTTCTTAGGCGTCACAATATGTTCTCAATGTTTGTCAAACGAGCTCGAATCCTTGAAAATAGTGATTTATATTTTCTCACACTTTTTCATCACCTTATCTATTTATTCTATACAGAATATCGAAAAGAACCAAAATCCAATAATAAATAAGCTAGGAATCGAATGAAAATGGTATTTCAAAAAAGATGGAAGACGAAAATATGTTATGTGAAAGTAAAATACAAAAACTCCTTATATATACCTACGTGAAGTTATTATTGAAATAAATTTCATGGAATATAGGTAGCGATATAAAATGTAAACCTTTCTACAAAGCGAGCGTGTATAGAAGTAGGTCAAGGGGTCATATGCAACAACTACTATTAATGTCATAGTTCGATGTTGTCGTGTCACTGTCTCTGTATAGGCTCTATATAAATACATAATTTAGATTATAAAAACATATTTTCATAATATTAGCTTGGTGGTGAATATGGACTTAATTACGTCGATTTAGAAGTGTGTTTGGAAAGTCATAATTTTACAGGATATCCCAATTATTAGTATATTAGGTAACGTGTGTGGTAAGGAGCATTTTACGCACGAGTGCGTAATTCCGTGAGTTCGTAAAATGCTCTACAACACGAGTTACGTACTATACATTACCTACGACCTACTTGTACTTGTATTTTTTATAAGAAGCATAAGAAATAACAGTAACATAATTAGAGGTGCTTGGTAAACTCCATCTCTATTACTCTATTACCAATGAAAGAAGCACATTAAAGGACTAACGTTTAATCATTATCAATATATTGTTGATAATCGAAAGTACATTTTTCAATTATAATCAATACATATACATAGCCACAATGTTTTCAAATAGTAAATTTTGAATAAAATGGAGACGTTGCTAATATGTTGCTAGGGAAGCCGTGGGATTTACTTTACAGTTGTGCGTTGTTTTTACAGTGCGAAATAGACGTCATTACATTGATACCGACTGTGTGGGGGTCGTAGGTAAAATACTTTTGTTAGTTAGAAGTCTTCCATTGTAAGAATAATAATAATAATGTATTGCTTCAGAAACATAAGTTTACAGCAAGAGTGTATGTCTAAAAATTCAACAATATACTAACAAACAACATAACAATAATAATATATAACATTATTGACATAAACAGTAGTGGTAGTAGTAGTAGTGGTGGTAGAGGTAGTAGTAGTGGTAGTGGTAGTGGTAGTGGTATTACATGTTTATCAACTGAAAAAAAAAATTATACTAAATATCACTAATACCTTCATCCTTTCTTAATTCCGTTGTTTGATATTTGTAGTTTATAAAACGTTTATGGTGATATGTAATAATCGACCATATTGGAATATAAAGACGTGATTTTTTAACAGACAGAAGACGATAGGAAACACGACAATATTGTGCTGTGGACGTGATCACGTCACGGTGTTCTACGAAATCAAGTAACAGTCGTGAATCGTGAATTTTATATATCAGTTACTGAATCACAGTTCGTGATATCTCGCTCACCACTAGGTAGTAGTATTAGTAGTAGCAGTAGTAGAACCACTATAGTAGTAGCGGATGTCGATTTTCAATTCCTTGTTGTGTAGTAGGGCGGTTTTCCTCCAGTCATTCTACGCTACGCCTTGTATGTAGACGTGCAGACATACAGCTAAGGAAAACTCTCTAGAACGAGTAATTTTGTCTTTCAACCACAAATTTTTTTCTTTCTATATAATACTAGCTGACCTGTCAACAGATGTCGCAATCTGTTAGAATGGTTTGAAGCTAACATGTAGAGACAAATAATTTGCAATAAAATAATATTGCGATCATAAATTAAGATGTAAGCTATCCTATCTTTCAAGTTGGTTTAAACTGCACACGGTGTACAAATTTGATTAAAATTGGATAAGTAGTTCAGGAGTACATCGCGGACAAACATGTGACACGTAATTTATATATATTAAGATGGCATCTTACAAAACGTTGAGATAAGATTTACAAGCTATTCAGCTGATTTGACTTAACATCAATCAATGTTTTTTCCAAACCATCTTATCAAACTTTACCCGTAAATTGAGGAGACTCTTGATAAAACTAACAAACTGAGCAAATACAAGTCTACAACTTTTAATCTCCTCATTTAAATATTTGTTCAAGCATTTATTCTAAATTTCACTAGAATAAACACATCAAAATAGTAGATTTTAGTTTCTTAATACTTGTTCTATTTTACTCCACCAGATCTCACAATAGCCGTGTATATGTGTGTGTGTGTGTGTGTGTGTGTGTCGACTGAACAAAGAAGTATAACTGTTGTAACGCATTGTCCCTATTGTCATTCATCTCATTTGTATTGAAACCGTTGTGAGAATAGAGAACGAACACTCTAATGAAACCGAGCTTCAACTTGGCATTGATTTTTTTGTTCTCTGTTTAATCTGTTCAAGAACTTTAATTCTTATAGAACTTTGACAAACATAAATTCACTAGCATCTATGTTTTGCATTTTTATAATCATTCACTATAGAGATATAGTACATCTTATTTCTCAATAATTAGATAGTTATGTTAATGCAAAAACCGAAGTATTGGAATTATAAAATATTGGTTGTTTCTTATTCTAAGCAAAACTGAATTATTGGAACATTTACACCAATAAATGTATTATCTAACTGAATGAAAAACCTTGTTAAAAAGTTTGAATGACGAAAACTAACTCAGTTAGAGTCACTAAGGGATCCCTAAGCATCCATTTCTTCAGTATTTCAAGTCACAACTTAGAAATAAAGGGGCTAAATAGTTACTTTTTACAAGGTAAAAACTTACTGAAATGGTTGGGATACTTTTTGATCTGATTATTGGAATTGATTTAATAAAATTTTCAATCGTCTAGTGCCTATTCATATTATATTTATTATGTTTCAACTTTAGAACTTTTCTGTTACATATTTTTCGTTGTACTACGCACCAGCTCCTTTTTTTTGTTAATAAGATTATATTGTGGCTATTACTACGTAGAAAAGCATCCATTAATCATTAACTTGTATAAAATGTTAAGGGTAAACACACTACAAGACCATCTCAAAACTCACAATCTTCCTTTAAAGATTTTCCATTAAAGAGAAGCTGAGATGTTCTTTCTTGCAAAATAACGACAGTAACACCGTTTTTCTTTCATATTCTTGACTAAAGTAAAGGTATAATTTATCTCATCAACATCGTGTTTTATTACCTTTAGTTAATTCGCGAAAAATGTTTAATAGGAAAATCTTTGATAAAAAACAACAGGTGAGAAATCGTAAGTAATCATTCTATGTGAATATCCAAATAATATAAGTTATTTTGTTTCTAATTCATAAGCTTAAGGATTGTCTTATTGTCTTTGAAATAAATTATTATGACACCAAAAAAAAAATTTGTGGACTGTTCATTAACCAAAAAGAGTAGCTTAGACAATTTCCTGGGTGATGAGAACCTGCAAAGAGTATAAATCCTGCTCTTTTTGGTCTGAAACTAATAGATCTCATTTGTTGATGGAAAACTCAACTTTTCTCATTACTGGGATCTAATAAGTTGTAATTAAGCAGTTTCTATTTAACTTAAATTACTAATTGGTATCTCTAACTATTTCTCTACCTCCAGCTGCTCATGGAGGTCACCAATTCGCTAGTACCAGCTTCAACCTCCATTCTCTGGTCAAAATGTGAATCCGATCAATAGTGGCCTGCAGTTTGGTTGTTGTTTTTCGTACCACTGGCAAATGCTACTGCGGTATTGCTCTAGATTTGGGATGTCATTAGTTTATAGTAGGAATGAGACTGGCTCCAATACTACCTCGATTTCTCTTATTACAGGGTATCCTTCTGGTTGTTTTATTTTGAAGATTCTTCCAGTTATGGAATACAAACATTCTCTGTGGGATTGAGATCTAGACTTTTAGCAACCTATGAAAGCTTCTCGAGGTTATTTCCTGTGATATCATTTACCTACGACCCCCTCTGTAATCAGTCAATAACACACAGTCGGCATTAATGTAATGATGTCTCTTACGCACGGTAAAAAAACGCACAGCTGTGAAGTAAATCGCACGGTTTCCCTAGCAACTGTCAATAGACGTCGCCATTTTATTCAATATTTACTATTTGCAAACATTCGATATTGCCACGTTTAACTATGAAAAGCCCAAAGAGCTAAGTATGTATTGATTATAATTGAAAAATGGAATTTTGATTATCAACAATTATATTAATAATGATTAAACGTTATTTCTTTAATGTGCTTTTTTCATTGGTAATAGAGATGGAGATGAAAGTTTACCAAGCACCTCTAAAATAATTTAACTGTTCTTTCTCATGCTACATCGAGCAAAGGAAGCGATTTATGATTTGTGTTTAGTAACTGTACTGTTACTATAAACAATTATCATAATAACTAATATTATGGAATCAAATGTTATATAATAAAATTATTAAAAATATATATTGTTGATGTTGTTCAAGTAATATTAATAATAAGATTAAAAATATAAGTACAAGTAGGTCGTAGGTGAAGTATAGTACGTAACTCGTGTTGTATTGCATTTTACGCATTCGCCGCTACGCGGCATCGTGCGTAGCTTTTCCATTCGTGCGTAAAATGCTTCTCACCACACACGTTACGTAATATACTATTACCTACTACCAATATGTAATATCAAACATTACGATACAGATGTGAGTTTCTTAATGAGATGCTTCACCGCACTAGTGCGTTAAAGTAAAATTAATTGGAATGAACGTGACGGAGCGGATGGCTTATATTCTTTTTCGTATCTATTGCGGGATTTAGCGGGCACTAGGGTTTGTATTGCGTTATTTGCAGTAAGTTCTATATCAGAATCTACATTTTTATAGTCGGAACTCATGCCGATACAATTATACCAAACTGAAGTGAACGCGTCAAAATTGACAGTTCGCAAAATAAATCAACAATGAGCGCAACGCTTGCTTGTTGCATGATTCTAATATCATTAATTTCAGGAATATTGACTTATTTTGAGTAAATAATTAACATTATTGGTAGTAGGTCAAAATATTGTACTATATTCATATTGTAAATGCATATTACGATATTCAATGGGACAAATTCCCCATCTCATTTCGTAATATGAATCTTTACGACACTTATATGGTAAATATCTATTCTTACACAGTGAGCAGTGTGCACTGAATAATTTTTCATGCTGGAAAATAAAATTGTCGTTAAGCAGATTTTCCTAACCGATGGCAACATTAGTCCATCTAAAATATTTATATAGCTCCAGGTACTTAATCTTCCTTCGATTTTCCAGCACATAGAATCGTCCAGACTTTTCATTTGAAGGATTATAATTTTCATTGAACCTTTAAACTACAATATGGCCGATATGATGTGATTGGAATACTTTTGATCAGAAAAAATCAACCTGCACCACAGAGTATATCAGGAGTACATCGGTACGATGAAAATGATGACAGGTCAAAATTAATAGCAATTGTGGCAAATAATTATAATCAAAAATAAACTGCATTTGTTGACCAAAGCTGTAAAATTAAGCAAATGTCGCTACTTTGGAGATTATTCTTGTTGATTTTCGCCATAAAATAATTCAGTCAGACTGGGAATTCAAACAAATTCGCAGTGGTCGTGGAAATTGTTACATAAAAATGAGCAGGTATTTTCATTTTAATCCTGCATTCATCATTCCAACTACAAAACACAATAAGCCATTCAGCTTTCCGGAATAAGATTTTCTTTCATTTTCTTCATCCCAAATTTACGGTCGTTTGTTTAAGTATTTATCAAGAAAAGGGCCGTGCCAGTTGAGTGAAATCGACGAGTTGAGGGAAACCTGCGGAATTTTCAATTTAGAGCCAGCTTCTAATTAACAATATATGCATATGGAACGGGTGTTGCCGAGACCGGAACCGGATGTAAAGCATTGAAAGCTCGCCAACTACATAATATTTCTTAAAAGTACGTTAACTTTGGGGAGCGAAAAGTGTTTTAATCATTTAATCCTTTGTTGTTTATTCAACTTGAAAAGTAGGTAAAGGTTTCCAAAACTCTTTAGATTTCAATAAGAAAAAACAAAAATAAGCATAATTAATATAGTGAGTTTGGAGATTTACTTTTTGTTTGAAAGCAGCTAAATATCCCTGTGTTAACCAGCAGCCTCTTGGGTGCTGCAGCCCAAGAATCTGTATTGCTATGGATTTCGCAAGTACGTGAATGAGGGTTTCTTTTTCCGTTCTACAAATTCACATTCTTCTAATTTGTGCTTTTTGAGATACCTATTTAGGCTCATCTTTGATGGAAAGCCTTACTAATCTTCCCAATGGTTGATTCAAATGTTTCGGCTTTGCCTATTTCTTCCAATTGTACATTAACTCCAAAAGGTTTCGGCCCCCAAAAGGGTGTATCAACCTCTCACACTGCTGGTTATCTGTTATTTCATATCCCTTTATTCCTGTGTCCTTAAAACCTCGGTAAGGTGTCAGTTTATAGTAGAGGGCCAAACAGAGGAGCCTCTAAATGTAGTTCTTCTTACCGACATTGCCAAATTTTTATAAGAATAAACTGTCAATTTCAAACTCGCACCCTTATACTTTCTTGGTTGAAACAAATCAACAAAGCTTTCTATCTTATCGTTATCAATGTGTCAGAATAAACAATTATATTTCAAACACAATTCCTGTTGCCTCTGGTGTACCACAGGGCTCGAATTGTGGTCCATTATTATTCAACCTGCATGTAAACGATATTGGTGACCATTGGTGAATTTTTAATGTTTGCTGATGATCTTAAATTATTTTTTCCAATTACTGATATATTAGATAGTCAAATCCTCCAGAACGACTTAGATACATTATTTGATTGGTCCAGAACAAACAACTTACAACTCAATATAAAGAAATGCCATATTATCACTTTTTCGAGATCAAAACATCCTCTTAACTATGATTATAACATCAATGGTATGGTTCTTGATATAGTCAACGAAATAAAAGACCTTGGGGTTACAATTGACCAGCAATTATCATTCAAAGGTCACATGAATAATGTGTCTGCAAAGAGTAGTAGAATGTTGGTGTTTCTGATGAGGAATGGCAAACAATTCTCTTGTAATACTCTCAAAACATTGTACTGTTCTTTGGTACGTCCTCACTTAGAGTATGCCTCTGTAGTGTGGTCGCCTTATTATAAATGTGACATTGTGAGAATTGAAAATGTTGAAATCAGATTTCTGAAATATATTTCATTCAAAGTGGGTACGTATCTACAATTTAATTACCATAATATTTTAAACACTCTAAACCTAACTGATATCACAACACGTCGTTTTCACTCTGATTTGATATTAGTTTATAAAATCTTATCTGGTGGAGCTGATTGTCCAAATCTTTTGCATCAAATTAACCTTCTTCTTCTCATAGAACTAGAAACCCTCCATTATTTTCAATAAAAAATCATAACACAAATTACGGTTACAACTCACCTGTTTCTAGAGGTTCGAGATAGTTTAATAAATATAATATTGATTTATTTGTTAACTCTTTAAGTATGTTTAAGAACTCAATTAGAAATGTATGCTTAGATTATTAGATTCTTAAATTAGTTCACGTAATATTATAATTATTGTAATTACTTGTAATTGGTGAATCCGTTAAATAAATAAATAAATAAATAAATAAATAAATAATTGGTTGATTTATTGATGAGGGCAAGGAAAATTATTGAAGAAGCTATACAGAAGGGGAAGAGAGGATGGAATGGTTAGGTACATTTTTCTTCCACTTATTCAAAAATTAACCAAAATAAGCTCATCATTTTGAAGAAATTAACAGTGTATACTTTTATAAATGTGACAATGTCGGTAGAGTTACATTTAGACGCTTCTGCCAAGCAGATCCCATGATTTTTCAGCTATCCTAACCTTGGTCTGTTTTTACGTCAAAGAAGTACTGACATCATTTGAAAATCTCGCCCTGCAATGGAAATTTAAGTGTGAAAACTTGAAAACAGTTGCGTGAAATTTGAAACAAACCACTAGGTTTGTTTCAACCAGCGTCAGTATTCTGCGCAGTAGCTTAAATACGTTCCAACCAGACTTACAAACGATCAGTTAATGATCACTTTCTTGTTCCAACCAAAACATGAAACGATTTGAAAACAATCAGAACGGTTTACGGATATTCTTCTGACCGCTAATCTTCCGCATGCCTCTGTTGGTTGAATAAGTAATAATTAAGAACTCTCCAGAAAATCCTTTAATAAAACCTTACGTAAAAATATATACCTACTTGTTTTTGTGTATTTAACATTATTATAATAAACTAATAGGTTGAACATTGATTAACATATTCATAAATAATACAAGAGTTTACAAAAATAAAAATTGAAAGACGTGTCGCGGGACACACGGTAAGAACTTTAGTTCCTTTTAAGCAATAATCAAATTTTTTTAATCAATAAATAAATACTCATATTAATATAAGAATTTATTTTACTCTGCATGAAACTTCATTTGAAAAAAATATACAGTAGTATTAATGATGAAAAACATGATATAAATGTTGTTAACTTACGTATTGCCATTTTCTTTTTCTGTTGATTCACTTTCACTCCAAGTACTTTTCATAATATTCACTTTGCACTTATGTTATATTTTACACTCTATACACTCTCACTAATTTCTAAAAATTATATAATTTAATTCATATTGAAGCTGAAAAACTATTAACTGTAATTAATAATACAATGTGTGCTGACAATCAACATTTTGCGCCAAGAGACTAGCTCTGAAGCCTATGAATCGCTGCTTCGTAAACGAGAGAGAGAGAGAGAGAAAGATAGATAGATAGATAGATAGATAGATAGATAGATAGATAGATAGA